>CM061921.1:14540957-14740956 GCA_031002005.1 Vandiemenella viatica
ATCCAAGTATTTCACTTAACAGCCAGTTGTTTGTCGTATCACATGATGCAAAATTCATGTTCACTGTAGGATATTGGGATAGTAGTCTACGTGTTTACAGCCTTTCCAGGAACAAAATTGTTTCCTCAGTCAGGAGACATTTTGGTAAGGAACATTCATTACCATTTTCTACTTAAATGGTAATTTTTTTTATTTCAGTAAGAAAGTTAAGCTGCTTATAGTCCTTAGTTTAAACTGAAATCACTGGTTTTTTTAAAAAATATTATTATTAACATTATTGAAAGGAAAAGATTATAATATGTCAAGTTAAATTACAGTTTTCCATTGATCTGTGAAATCACTCCAGATGTATGCCAAAATATGTTCTTAATTTAGGCTGAAGTTTATCTCCTTCCTAAAAACCTTTCTCTGGCTCCGCCATTAATGAACAATAATGCCCAATTATTTTTAATTTATTTATTGTTACTGATTATTTTTTTCTGTTCTAATGTTGAGAAATTTATGTAACTTTGATTGGTTAAGTCTCATTAGTTCTAGTTGTACAAATATATTTTTCCTTGCTTTTAACCAATTAATGTACATAGTTTAAATAACCTGTTTTTCTTACTACCTTGTAGAATTTATCCAGTGCTTATGCTGATGACAAATTCTTTCATCTACCAGAAGTACTATCTGTAAACCAGCTCATATTCCACAGAATAACATGCAACCATATATGACTATCATCTTGTAAGGAACAAGGCTGATACCGGGGCTATAGTATCGCCTTAGCGTCTCAACTAACAGTTTAAGTGGATTCAAAGTTCTGCGGAAAGTTCTCCACAAATTAATTTTAATTTGACCATGTAGCATGACAGAAACTCAACTTAAAATGCTTAAAGGTCGCCACTAGATCTGTTACTAAACCACAAATCTAGAAAAGGTTCCAAAATAACTACTAAATCACAAAAGTTCACTTCCAGAAAATTCAAAGTTTTATTTTCAAAGTCACAAAATTCAAATATGCATTTAACAGTTGAGCAGGCAAATCGAACACTCGTTTCCAAAATATTGCAGATTGTGGAGAGAAATTTTACCAAACCAACCCCTTTTTAGAATTTCAAAGTTCTACCTCGACATTATAATCGCAGAAAATCACCAGAGTTCCAACATGGCTGACTCAATGGCGCCAACATTCAACAGTTTTCCTCCCATCCCGACACAAGACTGATGCAGGCTCACTCACATAATGCTCCCAGGATACAGATAGATGAAATCAAACGAAAGATGCAGTCACATGTAAGCACGAGTTTATATAGGGTCAATGACGTCACAGCCGAAACACAACTTTCTACTGCGGCCTAGCCAAAATATGACCCAGCAAATTAAATGAACAAGCGGATAAAAAGCAATTAAGGGCTGACAGTGTTTAGACCTATTTAATAGAAGATCAACAGATATTTAGTGAGTATTTTAAAGTGATTAGTTTTAAATGTCTCGTTTAACATTCGCGTAGTGACACGACCTGTTTCCGGCGTGGGGAAATACCAGTTCGTTTAAATTTGTGCAATTTCGTTATTTCTACTGAATCACAATTTATTTAAATAAAATCAATATCAATGTGTTCTCCAAAAATTCCTGAGTTTAATGGTATGAATTTTACCGAGATTGGTTATCGGATAGTGAAGTTACCGCTTTGACAAGATTTACAAAAATGATATATGGGTTTTAATTAATAACTTTTCTTCTATTGATTTTATTGAAAAAGTAAAATTACCAGAATTTTCTCTGAATTAAATTACGTATTTCAAAAGTTGTTTTATATCTGTGTCTAACTTCTATTGGTTGTAATAAATTCCTAAGTCGAGCACATGGTTTCATGACGAAATAATTTCTAAAATCTTTATAAAATCTGTTCTGCTGCATGGAATGGTCTGAAATTAATATGTGTTAAACTAGATCTTTGGTTCTTTAAAGAAATCTACTTTTTATTTTGAAAGCTTACTAGGATTCTATGATAAAAAATGTTAAAAGTGAAGTGCATCCAACAAAGTGTTTACAAATTTATTTAATTTATTTGCACATCCAGAAACTACGGAATTTTAGTGAATTTATCTTTCTTTTGAATTGTTGTTCCTTTAAAATTACTTTATTTCATTTGAAAGTATGCATAAATAGTGAAATACCATATATCAAAAATCTATTGTTTGGGTAGATGGATTATTATGGATTATCCTACTTCAGGTTAGTATAAGGTTTTTATACCATTATAAAAAGTTGGTTTATTAATTTTATTAAGTGTTGAGTCACTTTATCACTTTCAAAATGGTCTAGAAATGGTGAAATGCTCGTATACCTTGTATCAGTAGCTCATTGTTTCCAAATTGAACTATTATTAATTATTTTATTTTTGATTGACATAGAGTTTGTTTATTGTTATACAAAGTTTATATAGGGCTTTTATTAAATACTGACAGTCTTTACTGCATTTAAATTGGTTTAGAAATAGTGAAATTGACCCATGGCAGAGTTTATTGTTTGAAAATTGAATTAATGTGAATTAACCTATTTCCTACCAAAATAATGTTTTCCTACTATCATAGAAAGTTTATTTAGGTCTTTCATTAACTTTTATATATCTTTACTGCTTCTGAAAGGGTTTATTTAGTCAGTTGGTCCTAGTATCAGCATGCTATATAAAGCGTCCCTCTCCTAACCTATAAGCAATGAAAGCTATCTGTTGCTAGAGAGTTAGCTTCCTCCCATGTACTTAAAAGTGAGAAGCTAGAATTTAACAAAATTCTAAGGTGTTTACAATCTGTTTGTACCTTCTAGCCTTATTCTCCTTACAGTACTACATATAATTTGTGCTTTATAAATATTAATTCTCATCTTGTACATGTTTAGTTTCTTAACAATGTTTTAACTACTTAGAAAAATGTGTGTTGAATAAACCATTTCAAAACAACCCACAGGTAGCCACATATATGATGTAATATTGCAAGATTTTATAAAACAGAGAACCTTAGAATCAATTAATGTATTATGCAAACCATACCAATACTTATTTTCAAACCACTGACTTGATTTACTCTTAGCAACCATTTCTGTATCTTTCACACATCTGAATATTTACTATGATAATAGCTGATTTTAATCTTACCAGGCTTGTTTTAAAATTAATGGATCACCTACTGGATGTTAATGTAGTTTTAAGCTAGGAAAATATTAGTAAAGTAAGAGAATCGTGATTTATTCACGGTATAAAAATCAAGGTGTCAGAAGAGCTCATTCAATCTGTTCTGCTATAAATATGAATGTTCCGTTATGGAGGTTCAGGCTTTACTCACATTTTGTTGATACTGAACAAAACATAATTCTCTATCCTCTTAACTCTTTTATCATTCATATATATAAATGACACAGTGCCTCAGAGCAGGGCCGGCATTTCGTGTTAAACCCGGGTGGGTAGCCAGGCAATTGGGTGGGAGGGGAGTGGAGGGGAAGGGGTAGTACCATGAATATACTATTTGGTTATCCTACCTAAAATAATAATAATCGTGATAATCAAACAAATTCATAAAAGAAATTCATATGAATAAAAATTACAAAATGAATTTAAAAAAGTCATCACATAAATAATTCAATAAATTTTAATTGTATGCAGAAAACATTTTTTTTCTTTTAAATTTACTATTAAGTATCGTTTGATCAATGCAAAATATGTACAGCACTTTGCTGGTATCTTGTTCATATCGCAGGCGATAGTTGAGATGAATTTGTGTCTTAGTCTGGAGATCCTTCAGGATTGTCTGACTGCCAGTATGTGCTAGTTCGTTTAGCATTACCCAGGGTGCACCACAAGGAGGCGAATTAGCTTTACATTTCAGGCTGGTCTCAAAACAGTGATGAACTGTACCAGATCTTTCTTGAATCAGGTGATCAGGAAATAGCAGACGAGCTTCTACACAGTCTGGATGCAGCAAGAAGGGAGAAGTGGACGGGAACAGTGGAAAGCCCCAACTTCCAGACGTCGAGCAGGACTACCGCAGGGATCAGTGCTTGCTCCACTCCTTTTCAGCCTATATATTGCAGACGTGCTGAAAACAAGATAAAAAAAGTTTGGTTATGCCGACGACTGGGTTCTCGCCACAAGGTGCAGGTCAATCGAAACGTCTGAAGAAATCCTAACAGAAGACCTGGAAACAATGGTAAAATATTTCCGTAGGTGGCGACTCCAACCCAATGCTTCTAAAACGGAGGTTGCCTGCTTCCATCTAAGTAGCAAACTCGCTAGAAGGGAACTTAACATACGGTTTGAAGAAACCATTCTTACCCACAATAAGACACCAAAGTACCTGGGTGTTACCCTTGACCGAACATTATCCATTAATGCACATCTAACGAAAATGACTGAGAAGCTAAATACAAGAAACAATATCATTCAAAAACTATGTGGTACCTCCTGGGGTGCATCGGCCTCCACTCTCCGCTCCTCTGGTCTGGGTCTTGTCTATTCGGCTGCCGAGTACTGTGCCCCAGTCTGTTTGAATAGCCCACACGTGAGAAAAGTGGACACCCAACTTAATTATGCTATGCGTATGATTGCAGGCATTATCAAGACAACTTCCATAAGATGGCTCTCGATACTGAGCCACATACCACCACATAAACTGCGACGGATAAATGCTCTTACACGTGAGTACAAGAGAATAATGGACAACAGAAACTTACCGATCCACCAAGATATTAAGGATGCCAACATCAACAGGCTTCACTCTAGAAAACCACCAATGAAATCGGCAAGGGATGCTATTCATGCAGATTTTAATATCACCAAAGCTTGGATGCAGGAGTGGACTGTACAGCAAAACAGCAGCTTACCTTGCATTACACAAAAGCCACCAGGTTTTGATTTACCTCATAAAACTTGGTCCACACTCAACAGAATCAGAACTCGGCATGGCAGATGCGCACACTACCTGTACACGTAGGGCAAGGAATCATCCCCTTTATGCGAATGCGGAGAGATTCAGACTATTGGTCATATTATTAAAGGGTGTCCTATAAGATCTTACAGTGGTGATCCTGTGGACTTCCTGCTGGCAACTCAGGAATCAATAAACTATATTAATAAACTAGATATAAGTATTTAATCTTGTAATGTTGCAATGTATATATTTTATCAATGTTCTTAAAATTGTCTGAATTGCCATACGATAAATAAATAAATAGCACTTTGCTTGTTTGTAAATGAACTGATTCAAATAATTTTCCAAACCAAGTTTGTCAGTGAGATTACCATATACATGTAATATTGCGATGTTGTGCAACATTATCGATTTTGGGTAAGTTTTGAGTCAGCATATAATCAAAAAACTTATTTCATTCGATCAGGACACCCAGGAATCGTGTCAAGTAGTCGAATGAAGGGCAGAAACTCTGGTACAAGACCCCTTGTCCATTTGCACTTGTCTAAAAATTTTCGCCTGCTCATCTTGCCATCTCAAATGTTTCTTAAGATGCCTCTATCATTCAGCCATCTTTCTTGGTCAAAACCGTTGTTACATAAATTTATAATTCTTTCAATATTTGTTGGCTGTCCCAAAGTGAATCGTTCTAACGATTTAAAGAAGTGGATGGAATCATTGTAGAATCGTCTCTTTAACAATGTGAGTACTTGGTCATAAACTTCAATATAAGACTTACCAAAAAAATCTTTAGATGTTTCGAATCGGAGATTTTTGCTTCTACCTTGGTCGAGGCAATGGGAATTTTACGCTGATGTGGGATTTATGGTTCGTTGATTTCAAATTTAGCACCCCACTGCACACTGTATCGCCAAATTTCTTCCAATTTTTGAATCTCGAACACAATACAAAATGTTGTTGATTGCTTCTATCTTCCTACATAATTGAATTAACTCATTGATTAGATTTCTGCAGATATGCATTCATATTTTCGACGTGATCAGACTTTTTTAACATCATTGAAAATACACTCAAACGATTCAACGTAGGAGTAATATCCAGAAGCGTTAGCAGCGACAGCACTATCTACTTCTCTGGCTACAGAATGATTGTACAAAAATTGCATTAGGTACTGATAAATAACTTTCTCTCACTGTTTTAAGAGATTTCATTCTCACTAACCACCTGTAAAAAATTGATAAATATGTTTATAAATGCAATACCATTATTTTTTTATTTTTTTAAAATTGATTGAACTTTTAACTATTATAAATAGCTTGTCAGACAATAGGCGGCAAGAGAAGGCAAATCATCATTAGTTCCTTACTCTATTCCAATTTTCCGTTTCTTAAACTGTCCAAGTCGTTTCGGTGAATCTCGCACAAAGTCTATCAAATCTTTAACAGTTCTAATGAATTTTCTTGCTTTTCTAACTCTCTCAATTTCATCTCATACTACAAGATAGGGATTATGAGCAATACATTGCGTAAATAAAAACTGAGGCTCTTCTTTCCGTATTCGTAACTGAAATACTGTTAGTTTTCCAGAAACGTTAGAAGCCCCATCGTAGCACTGGCCTCTGAGTTTTGAGAGGACCAATTTATGCTTGGCGAAAATGTCAATGATGATATCAAATTAGGTTTCTGCCTTAGTGTTTGCAGTTAAAAACAATCAAATAAAATGATCACTTGCAATATCATCTTCTGAAGCGATTCTCAGGCAAGAAGCTCCTATTTCTTCAATGATTCAAGACAATAGTGTAGTAGCCTTAAAATCAACAAGTTCATTCTGACAGTCATGATGAAGCCATTTGTTTTTGTAGCCACAGTTGTAATTCAGTCACATCTTCAGCGCGAGCCTTTAAAAATGCCACGAAATTCGAATTTTCATCGTTGTTGGCTCCTCTCACGGAAAGACCTTGTTTCGGCAAGGCCTTCATTGTTTCATTTGAACTTTTTTGATGATAATACACATGAAGCACTATCGAAATAGAGGCTTTCACGCATGGCAGTTTGGGATGTATGATATTTTACCATAGCATTTTTGCTTTCACACGCAACGATTGTTTGCCGTTGATCGTGCTCAGTAGGCGATAGCTGGGGTGGCGATTTATGTTGAAACATCAAAGAAATTTTGAGTTTCACTCAAGTTGGTGTTGTGGGAACACCATTAATTTTACATGCCTTTTGGATGATGAAAACAGTATGCTTGACTGGTCTGCTCTCTCTTTCTTTCTTTCTCTCAGTTCTTTCCTTTTGCACACTCAGTCACTCCCAAATTCTGGGTGGGTATTTTACCCACCCAGAATTTTCCAGGTGGGCACTGTTACCCACCATACCCATATTATTCGCCGGCCCTGCCTCGGAGTATGTTTACTAACTCAGGCTGGCATTTTTCAACATTGATTCTTTTCCCTATCCCTCTCTTCCCTTTCCCAAATTCCTTTGGGTAGTAATTCATGCAGCCAGCCTGTCACTTAGATCTAGCGGCTTTACACATGCTGGTACTAACTCATGGGATGAAAACAGAAAATGATTGAGATATATGCACCTAATATGAATAAATCTCAATGTAATCTTGTGGATGAAGGCAGCAACCAATTATGATTTTATAATTTTGAAGTATTAATTTATTTATTTGTATTTATTTCAGATGTGGTTACATGTGTGGCACTTGATCAATGTGGCTCATACCTAATAACAGGCTCAAAAGATTTAACATGTGTTGTATGGGATATAAGCCAGTTAAATTCAGCAAACATTGTGTCTCCTAGAGCAGTACAAATATTGTATGGCCATGACCGGGAGGTATCATGTGTTGGCATCATGACGGAACTCGATATGGCTGTATCTGGATCATTGGTTTGTTTATTGCATTTTATAAAATCAGTCCACCTACACCCCTGTACCACACCTTGCTCTTTTCTGTGGCTTTTGTGATACATTTATTTTAGAAATCTATATTTTTCCAATTTTTTACCTATGTTTTGATTTCTGGCTGTCCGTTCATTAAATTTTGTAAGGGCTTCTTGTTATCTTCATTTTGCATTTTTGTGGCCGTATTTCTCATCAGTCTCATCAAAATTGTATGAAAATATAGAAGTAAAAATTCTTGTCACAAAAAGTTAAGAAATAAAACAGTTTACTTCCTTTTAAAAAAAATAGTTTACAGATTTTGTATTCTAATCCCATGTAATCAAATATTGAAGGAATTTTAAAAACTAAATAAATGTTATAGAAAATCAGATTTTATACAGCAACAGTTTTAGTAACATTATTTTAATTTGTTTTTTTTCACATTCTAGTAATAATTAATTTCAATAATCTTAATATTGGCATTTTTCTCCTCTTGCAAGCTAAACAACTATGAGTTACCCACTGCTAACAACTGTGAAACCCCAGGGTAAAAAAAGGGGTGGAGGTAGAAGGGGGACTGTATTTAACATTGTGTTACGTGTGTATTGTCAGTATTTTTATTTGACTTTGAAGTTGCTCAGAAGAGATGACACCCACCATTTTTTCTGAGTTAACTGAGGCAACACCACACTGACCTTAGGGAGATACAGGCAAGATGTGTTCTAATCTGGTTCACTTGCATACTGTTGATCTTGGTTACTATATGCAAATAAAGGAAGCTTCCTGCCTCAAAATACATATTTTACAAACAGAAGAATATTAAAGACATTACCACTAAGCTTATACAGCTTGCAGATATGACATTGTCATATAACCTAAATTTTGTTTATAAATTGCCAAAATTAGTTTAAAGAGTGTCGAGCTAATTTCAGTACAACAGCAAAGTAAGTTTAGAATCATTTTATTGCTGTTTCAAGTAATAGTAGAAGTAGACAGTCAGATTTGGTCAAAACAATTGTTAAACATTGGTCATAATAAGGAATCAGCCTAATTCATGTTCAGAGGTACAGTAGGTCATAAGGATTAAAACGAGATATTACAATTTGTAGATATAAAATAATACAGTCAAGATATTTGATTTTGTAGCTCAGTCACCCACGTGTGGCAAACATTGAAAATAAACAGTTAAATAATTCCAAAGCCTTCAGTTTTCAAGCCACCAAAAAAATGTATAACCTAAAAGACCCACTGAAATTTAAAAGACATCATATAAAAATTTCAAATCTGTAGGTAAAAGCTAAGCCACATTTTTGTGCGAAAATTACAATTTCAAGAAGAAAAATTTATTTTCACATAGTTTACTTAGGCTAAATACAGAAGGGGGGGGGGAGTATATTTTTAAAAAAGTAGAATTTTTCTGAGCATAACACACAACCTTCTATAAAAATCCATGCAAAATTTTGGCCATAATAGAAAAAAGTGAATTAATGATAATTTCATGGAAATGGATGCTGAAAGTTTAATGATTTGTGAAGATAGATTTAGAATGAATTTGGAAACTATATGAAGGAGATTAGTTAGTGGCTATACAATTTCATATTGTCAGGTAACCTAATATTTTGTTACTTCATAACCAAATTTTTTTATAGAGCATCGAGCTCACCTCAATAAAATTGCAGGTCAGGTTTAAAGTCATTTTCTTAGTTATTTCAAGTGATATTTCAAAGTAAACAGTTATAAATATCAGAACGTAGTATTAACATAACTGGTATATGGGGTTCAGACTATTTTGGAAAGGAACATTGCATTCATTTTCACAGCTACCTTAGGCCATGTGTAGTCAAATGAAATAGGTAACTTCACAGCTAGGAATTTTTTCTAAAGAAATATCAGTATTTTAAAATCAAGTTTGTCTGAAAGCAGAATGGCACAATAAACACATTTAAAATTCGAGAAACCAAAGTTTTGAAGATAGTGAAACAGTTTATAGTTTAAAAAGAGCGTGATTTTTGCTCACATATCATGTTAAATATTGAATCCACATGAGGTAAGGAAAGAAAGTCCGGATTAAAGAATATAAATAAATTGAAAGGAGAGACTACGTTTAAATGAAACGGGATTCATCCAGCAAAGGCAGTTTCTGGTAGGAGTTTGGTAAGGATTCAAACTATAAGGGGGAGGTAGTGAATTTGAAAAAAAAAAATCGAACAATTATCAATGAACTGTTATTACAGTTAGATGGTGATGATACCTTATTGAATAGTTAATATAGAATCGTTTAAAACAGTTTTCAGAGCCACAACTTCAGTACTTTACGAAATATCTACGATTTAAATTTCACAATTTTCCTTCACCCAGTTTAAAAATGATAACAAAGTGAATTTTGGTATCAAATGAAAGAGGAGCAAAAATAAATCAATTTAAAGGCTATTTCAACTTCATAGCTCTAATACTTTGGGAGTTATAAACATTTTTGGAATTTTGAAGAAAATAATTTTTTATGGCTAAACTAGGACAGATACAAGAATTGTGACTAGGATGAGTTTTTATGTTTACAAAATAAGCTATATACTGTAAAAATTTCACATCAATTAATTTTATCCCTAAAAATTTTTGATAACAATATGTGAACAAGGAAAAATTTAGTTTCTCACACTCTGGGAAGCCATGGTTATAAAAGGAAGGCCCCATGGTGGGGGGATAGTCAGTCAGTTGGGCCAGTGTTTGGCGCTAGGATGTAGGCATTAGGCCAAAAGTTATATCATGACATAGTGATTTCTGGTGGCCATCTTAAAATTTTTGGCTCACGGGTGAACTACTTGCAAACCTTCATGTGAGTAAGCAGTTAGGAGTTATGAGGTTGGCCTGACTCAAATCATTTATCAGTACTTGCAATCATTTAATTTGGTGAAGAATTCTGATGCCTCAAAGATTGTTCTATGAACTTGTAAAATTTTTCTGAAGAATATAGTTATGATTTAGTTTTCAATAGCAGCAGTGACTTTAATTTCTACCTACCTTTTTCCTGATTGAGGTTATCCAATCTGGTGGTGAACGATTAACAGCAAGAATCTTAATATATAAAGGCAACACATCACAGTTATAGATCATCTGAAGCATTTATGCTTACCCCCATGATCGGCTTTGCATCTGACAATATTATATAGGAAATTCTATTCAGAAATGTTCAAATCATATTTTAGCCCTGTAACATTAATACTTTAGGAGGTAGAGAATTTTGAAGTTTTAACCTACTTCAAGATAGAAAATAGTAAACAAACTGGTTTATACACCAAAAGATTGGGAAGAATTATCAGATCATTTTAAACTAAGGTTAAGCACCATAGCTTAAATACTCTGAAGGTGAGAGAGAATTTTAAGTGCCATCACTTCAATAATTTTTGACAGCCAAACCGCTAGGGATAGAATTTTTTTTATAAGGATTGATTTTGATTTTTAGGTAATGGACTATCTCCCACAAAAATTTCAAGGTGATTAGAGGAAAAAGAGATTCGAATATTTCTCAATTTCCCAGATAATTGCGCAATGTATACGATCCGAAACAGGTCTATAAAGGGAGCCCTGAAGGCAGGAGTGGGGAGCGTCATTGGATAACACTCATAGTGAGTGGTCACACACAGCTTACAGCTGATATGGTGCAATATGTAGTGGATAGGCAACTAGTTAGACTGGAACCGTGGCGGCCAGGCCGCCATATTTAAATTAATTTCATCTGGTAGTGTAGGAGTGATCATAATCATGACGTAACTGAACTGTACTCAGTTAGGGGTTATCAGGAGTTGTTTGTGGCTTGCATCACGGTTTGTATCTGCAATTTTTATTTTCAGAAAAGTTTCGATGCTGTAGATTGATCACCGTATGTTATATTGAAATTTGAAGAATACATTGTCTGAAATTTACTTGGAGTTCTACAGTGAACATTATTTCAAACCTACCTTCACATGCTGAGGTTATCAGTATGGTGGCGACCGATTGACAATCTCTCCTTAGGTACACTAACGGTCAAAGTTCAGGATCAAATGGTATATAAGAACCCCGTACCAGCTTTGTTCCTGACAACATCAAACACAAAGGGAAGGAATTTTATAGATTCAATGGTCATAAAATCTATATTAGGCTGTGATACAACAGGAACCTAACTGATTACTATTTCCAGGCTGCTTCAAATAGCACATTAATGTAGTTTTGGAGTTATCTGTGTATTGTGTGCATGTATAAGCATTCTTCCTTATTGACTCATGTTATTTTTTGTAGGCACTTATCTTACACTTTGAGAATCTCTTGGAGTGTGCATATCACACATTCTATTTGCATTACCATACCATTGTGATTTAAAGTGGTATAAATTGTATGACTGGGTTTACTTATTATGATTTTTTCTGATTTAATCTATTTCTCTAAACCCATAACACCATCTCATAAAATACATTTGTGAGGTCTGTTAAAAAAGAATTGCAAATTAGCTTTTTGTGCCAATAGAAATTAAGCTTAAGAGGTTCCATTGGTATGTAGTTGTAATGGGTTTTCTTCCAACTTTTCTTATTTGCATAAAATGTCAGATGTGCTTATAATTGTATGCAATGAATATTCAAGATTTTCATTTACTGAGAAATTTCAAAACCTGCCTAGTATTTCAATCTGATTCAAACTTTCTTGATCAGATACAATGTTCTGATGGTTAATGAGTCTTCAGATTCCCTGATGTGGCTTGAAGCAACTTTTTCGATTACCTGGACTGGAAATGCCACTTAAAGATACAGAATGGCAGTACAGACCAACTGTATTCCATTCAAAATTCCTGAAATGCTTCCAGGGATGGCAAGATCTCTAACAAAAGTGGTGTCACAAAGATGGTGTTAGAGTTTCATACTTCCAGAAAGAAATTGTACTTTTTCTATACTGCATTTTCTTAGTTAATTTAACTTTTACTGATATTAATGTGTTATTTACTCTTCAACTGTTAAAATGTATACCAGCTTGCAATAATACATATTTAATTATTTAATTGCCTAGCTGCATAAATTCCTTCCTCTATTCTGCCACTTTTTTTAATAGGACTATCACTTTCAAAATTAGGTAATATGGTTTTTCCTAATGTCATCAATGTGATGAGAGTGGCATGGCTTATACATAACCTTTCACAAAATTGAATTAGAAAAATATATAAAGTCTATATCATGAAATTAAATTAAAATACACTGAAGAGCCAAAGAAACTGGTATAGGCATTTGTATGCCATGTAAACACTGAGTACGGCGCTGTGGTTGGCAATGTGTATTTAAGACAACAGGTGTCTGGCGCAGGCATTAGATCGGTTACTGCTGCTACAATGGCAGATTATCATGATTTAAGTGATTTTAAACGTGGTGTTATTGTCAGCGCATGAGAGATTGGACACAGCATCTCCAAGGTAGCAATTAGGTCTGGATTTCCCATACGACCATTACATGAGTACACCGTGAATATCATGAATCTGGTAAAACATCAAATCTCCGACATTGCTGCAGCCGGAAAAAGATCCTGCAAGAACGGGACCAACAACAACTAAAGGGAATCATTCAATGTGTCAGAAGTGCAACCCTTCCACAAATTGCTGCGGATTTCAATGCTGGGTCATCAACAAATGTCAGCGTGTGAAGCATTCATCGAAACATCATCGATATGGGCTTTCAGAGCTGAAGGCCCACTCGTGTACCCTTGCTGAATGCACGACACTAAGCTTTACACCTCACCTGGGCCTGTCAACACCTACATTGAACTGTTGATTATTGGAAACATGTTCCCTGGTTTGACAAGTCTTGTTTCCAATTGTATCGAGCATCGGGTATGGAGACAACCTCATGAATTCATGGACCCTGCATGTCAGCAGGGGACTGTTCAAGATTGTGAAGGCTCTGTAATGGTGTGGGACATGTGCAGTTGGAGTGACATGGGACCCCTGATATGTCTAGATATGACTCTGACAGCATGACCTGCATCCATTCATGTCCATTGTGCATTCCAAAGGACTTGGGCAATTCCAGCAGGACACCCCAAACATCCAGAATTGCTACAGTGTGGTTCCAGGAACACTCTTCTGAGTTAAACACCTCCACTGGCCACCAAACTCCCCAGACATGAACATTATTGAGCATATCTGAGATTCCTTGCAATGTGCCATTCAGAAGAGATCTCCACCCCCTCGTACTCTTACGGATTTATGGACAGCCCTGTAGGATGCATGGTGTCAATTCCCTCCAGTACTACTTCAGACATCAGTCAAGTCCATGCCACGTCGTGTTGCGGCACTTCTATGTGTTCGTGGGGGCCCTACATGATATTAAGCAGGTGTACCAGTTTCTTTGGGTCTTCAGTGTATTATCCAAGTAATAAAACACAAATACGGACTGGACATACAAAATGAAGCAGCAAGCTGGAACAAAATATTTTTACGTCAACAATAGTTGACAACATTCCTAGTGTTTTTCATGATTAACTGATAATAATAACTTTGCTTTTTAGTTCACAACAACATCTCTATTTTTTATTTGGCCATATTGCTGTTTTCTTATATGGTGTGATGCAGCAGTAAAATTAAGAAAAAATAGTCTTAGAATAGTGGAAATGTTTCTACCAATTTTTGATAAATTAGATGTGTTTAAGATACTCAATTGACAAATGTTATTACTAACTGTGATGAAATTTTTGCCATGGCACTCCTAATTATATGTTATGGAAATTTTTAGTTATTCAAAACTCCTTCAATAACTGATTGCCTATTAGCATTTATTACTACATAAATGAACCTACCCCGTTCATTTGAGTCTACAGTATAATTTTCAATCAGAGGTGAATCCTGTATGTTAAGTGATAATAATACCTGATTTCTTTAACAAGTATTATAATCAGATAAAATTCAGGATTTACCTCTTATTGAAAATTATATTGTAGACCCAATGTACATGGAGTCTCTTGGCTGTCCAGGTGATGCTGCATCATTGTGTATAAAGCCAATGTTTCGACAGTCATACTATGGTCTACTTCTTGGCAAGACCTCAGCAGGATGGTTGAAACATTGGCTTTATAGACTATGTGATGTGGTATCACCTGGACAGCCAAGAGACAATCAGATTAGGTATTGTTTACTTTGGCTTACATACATTATTCACTTAACATTTAAGATTCCATCTTGTTGAATAAAAGGATAAGGTACTAGATTATGTTTCACCATTATGCTATTGTTAATATTTTAGTTTTTCATACCTTTCTTTAACATTAATTGTATAAGCAGTGTTAGTAGTTTTGTATTTCAGTAGCTATTAATGTGCCAGTATCTTTTTGTCATAATACTTTAAAAATCTCTATGTACTTGTATCCATAATGTAACTTTTATTCAAAATTAGTGTAAAATCTGATAAATAAATCTTTAATTCAGGATGGAACTGTGAATGTGCACACAATACAAGAAGGCCATTATATCCGTACTTTACATCCTGTTGGTGTTCAAGGACTCAACATGGAAATATCGTTTTTAGCACTTTCATCAGAAGGCCATATTGCATTTTCAGCCAATAGTGAGGTTAGTGTTAAAATTACCGTTTAACCACAAAATTACTATATCAGACTGCTTGTTGTGGGTGGTAACGTTATATTTATGTAAACCTAGGAAATGATTCAGTTTAACTTTTTTCTTCTTGTATGTTTTGACTATTTCTCTTTTTTCTTACTTATTCTCAGTTTGTATGGTATATAAAGACCAGTAATGTATGATTCATTTAGGGATTATATCTTTCAACCTTTCCAATATCCATTGTAAGAATTTTTCCAACTCTAGCTTTTGGTATCCTAAATAATCAGAATGTTATTTACGTGATTCAGTAAAATTATATTTCATAATGGCCATTGCATTCTTTGTGGAGTTGTACCATAGATTTGAGAAAAATAGAGCAGTGAACCTAAACTCAGAAGTTAAAAGAAGGGTTTAAATTCTCTACAAAATCAAGAAATGTAGGAAATTTACAGAGATATGTCTACTCAAATTAACTGTAAAAATGGTTAATTTTGGTGACAGTTTATTTTGGAGTATAACTATTGGAATGTTCCCTGATTAAGATCACCACTTTAAAAAAGGAATGTTCTAAGAAACAATCACCATCCGTTATTACAAGGAGAGTATTCCTTTTAACTAGTTAAACAGACTTGGTTTATCACAAGGTGCATCTGTGAAATAATATTAAAATCTAAGGTCACAACTAATTTGCATTTACTGAATATCTTATAAATGTCACACCAACATCATCAGTATGAAATTCAGTAGTTTTCAGACTTCTGCTCAAAAAAGCATATTCTAGTAGGAGAACACCCTCACACATTACAACTGTCATTCAGCCTAGAATTCCTGCCATTTCATAGCACCCCTGTGTTTCCTGTCATACGTTCAAACAATCTAGGAATCAGATGCACAATCATGGAATCAGTTAATGAAACTATTGGAAATGCTTTTACATATTACTGACTGTGGCATTGCATCCAGCCTTTTTTACCTCCCGCAGATATAGTTTTGGTGACGTTTACACATCAATTCATTTTTATAACCTTACACTGTCACTGTGTTAAAAACTGTCTAACCCATCCACCTGCAATCATCTTATATTAACTGAATAATATGTGTCTTGGCTCATGCTTTAAGTATTTCAAATGCTGATCTGTAGATAGAAATGCTTCTACAATAGCATTACTGCCACACCTTGGACTTATCAATCGGTCCCAGCAAGAATCACTTTTAAATGAACTGTTCAATACAGTCAGCTCATCCTCTTTAATGTAAAATGAGAAAATCCATCTAAATTACAGGAAATATTTCTAAAATGCTATCAAGCTAAACTTGATACCAATAAATCTATATTACTAGAAATATAAGTATGATTGTATTACATTGTACTGCTAAAAAATATAGTGGTTTCTCAAACTAATGAGGAAACATTATTATGTAAGGATGTTTTATTTAAAGTTTTTAAGTAAATCAAAATGGTTTGGAAGGCACTATTATGTATGTATAAAAAATCTGCCAATTTCATTCAATATTAATTCAATGTTTTAACTTTGTTTATATTAAAATGGAATTAACTATAAAACCTTATCCCTTCTTGTTTCTTTGAGTAAATTTTGAACAATGGTATTTCATTAGCAATTCACATCTGAATTTTCAATACACCTCCACCTTCTTAAAACATTTCTCTGTATGTATGTGCAAAGATTATTCCTATAATTCCATACTGCACTACCTATAGGTGAGAGCAAAATGGAACTCATTGTTCGTTAATATGAATGTTCTCTTTCACTATCTGTATTCAGAACACTTCTCTCTTCTTACATCACTGATAGATAACTATTAACATACAATATAGAATTTTACTGTTTGAGTAACATACTTTTCAATGGTTGATAAACACGAAAGAAAAGAAGCTTTTTCTTAATGATAACATTAGTTGCAATATTTTGAAGCTACCAGCAGCAGATATAAGTATTTTGTCATTCGCCTTAAACAATTAACTCTATTTCTTGTCGTATCACTCAGTCTTATTTTTTTCTTTTAAAAGATTGTTCACTTGACTTGCAAGTAAGTGAAACCACTCTTACATTTGTCAACCAGTCCAAACAGCAAAAACAAGCATGTCCAATGCGAAATTGTAGATTCTCCTGATAATAATTTTTTTCTAAAAATAGACGAATTTTATAGTACTGTCCTTGATATTAAATTGTACTGTTCAGAGAAGATATGGTTTTGTACTAATTTTCCTTACATGAGAATTCTTTGTTAGAAAATGCAGCTTTGTGTCAATTTTTAAATTATATTTTTTTATTTTTTGACACATCAAGATCTACCATTTCTCCCACATTATTATAATGGAAAAAATAAGATAGGATAGGTAAAAATAACTCTGTAAGCTAGCTTACTCTTTGTATCTTTAATAATCAGCCAAAAAGCTACGAGAAATAGGGTTAATGGTACTACACAGTACTGCAGCCTAAAAAACAAATTCAAAATGCCTTAAAATCAGAAAAGTAAATAAACAAATAATAATAGCAATAAATAAACAGTTTATAATTGGAAATCACTTTTAAACTTGCCTAAATAAGCATAATCCTTAACTAACCAAAATTGTAAACAACCAAGTTCGGTTACGTGATCATATCGCTAATTTTCCAAACTTTTCAATGCGGTAAAGCACTATATTAATAATAATGGTACCAAAGAGAGTAAGATTCACTAATAATTGGTAGTTTCAGATAGGTTAAAAACAGTAAACACGGTTTTTTAAATAATAAACCATGTGCACATTTCAATAAAAGATTACAACACGGCTGTGTAAATTTCGAGTTTAAAAAGTAGTTTTTCTGCCACTTCATAATATGCTGTCAAACATTTTTTAAGTTTCAAATATTTGCAAGTTGTCTAATAAACAAAATAAGTCACGATATAGAACATAAATGTGGTCACTTCTAAATTGAAATTACGAAATTTTAAAGCCACTTCAGTAACTAAAAACACTTGTAAAATGCTTAAATAAATTAAAGATAAGACCTGGAAACAATATCCTTGATAAATAAACCTTAAATAAGAAAATAGTAAGTTCATGCAGAATCGAAAGACAAAAGTATTCACTTCGAATTTTGGAAAACCAATAACTTGGGAAATACTTAACAGATTTGAAAGATAGTTAGCTTTTTGGAAAGAGCAGTCATGTGAGAACATTTTAGTAATAGTTTAAACTAAATATTTTAAAGTGATTTAAAATGGATACTCTGTAAATAAAATTAACTGTACAATTTCATTGACAAGATAAATGTTTTACGAGGATTTGAAGAAATTTAGAACTAAAACATACTAATCACAAAACACTTTTTAGGAGACGCTCTACACATAGTGATTTTTTGAGAGCCCTCCTGTGACATATTGTTTTTAACACTTTTTGATTTTGGTAGTAAGATGCCATCCTCACAAAAGGAAATGCAGGCCGGCTAGCGTCACACTAGGTCGAGATTCTCGGTAGAGTTAAGATGTGTCATTAGATTCGAGCGCGTTGTGACATGGGGCATTATGGGTAGGCTCAGAAACAGGATGTGAGAAATGGCGCTTCTTAAGGAAGCCATGTTGGCATTTTTCAGTTTCACAACAACACATGTGGACTGGTTGTAGGAGAGTATAAATTTTCTGTTTGGGGTTCGGCGGTCCTGTTTCGCTTCATTTCTTGCAATCTACGTGTGATGAATAGTCTGATGCCTTGGCTAACTGCAATAAGTGTAATGTGTGGAACTTTTATTTTCAAGAATATATTCATTTCGTGTTTTGAACTTTGAAATTTTTCATTTCTTACATGAGCACCCTCCTTATTTAGGTATGTGGCGACCATCTTGAATGTGCAGTTAGCATTATCTGAAGGTTCACCACGGTTTTGGAACAATTTTTAACTTTTTTCAGTTAATGTGAAGATGCAACAGTTTAGGTGAAGTAACTGATACAAACCCTAACAATAGGATAGGGAAAAATAACTAATCACTTACTGCAAATGAAGGCAGGAGGGTGAGATGAACACACAAAGAACAAAAAAAAAAAAAAAAAATACAAACAACTTCACAAAATTTTGGTTAATAACCTTAGTCATGTAGGAGGCAAGACATATGGCAGGGGAAAAGATGCAACCACTTACCTACCCACCACACACCAACACCTACATGAATTCATGTGGCAGATCTGGATATGGTCGCATCTTTCCCCCTGCCATATGTCTTGCCTCCTTCATGACTAAGGTTATTAACTGAAATATTGTGAAGTTGTCTGTGTTTTCCGTGTTTTCTCTGTTCTTTACACATTCATCCCACCCTCATGGCTTCATCTGTGGTAAGTGATGGGTTATTTCCCCCTGCCCTTTCTTATTTTCAGTACCTAACGGTAATTTCTTTGTTTCCATTATCCACATTATACTAATATTTGTTTCTGTTTTGATGAGTTGTTGAAAAGGTACCATTTTCAACAAAAAAACAAGTTACACAAATTTGCAAGTACTCTTTGTATCATTCATATAGTTCCTTTGAATATTTTAGGCCATCACACATCTTGTAAGATCAGATAAACGCATTTCTCTAAATATTTTGTAACCACCCCTAACACCCAACACAAAATAGAACAGTTATTTAGTTACAAACACATTGATACTGATTGTTTAGGGAAATGATACAGTTAGTAGCTTTACTTTCAGAGAGATTGTCACCATAAATAAAATATTTTGCTTGTGATTAAAAACTGGTCTATACTGCAGTAGGTAATGGTGTCCCAACTATTTCAACAGTCCACCATCTGTACCAAATAATTTATAGTAATGGTAGTCAGTGTATGTCATCATAATCATTGTATAATAGTTTAATTTGTATTATAAATAAATTTTATTTCTGCTACTTCTATATTGGTCATCACTATGCATTATGATTTATTTTGTGTGTACAGTCTTAAGATAGGACATTACCCATAACCCACAACTAATAAATTAACAACGATTGTTTTATAATAATAGTGAACTTTTTTTTAATTTCTAGGATACCTGCTCAGTACATGTATTCTCAGTGAATGGTACAAGTTTTGGCTCAAAATTTGTATCTGGTCAAGTGACAGGTCTTGCAGTGGCTGGAGACATACTTGTTGTTGTTGACAATGCCGGTGACCTGACAATGAGTCGCCTTCTAAGGTAACAGATTTCTTTTTGTTTTTAAGATTTTATGTTTTGGTTCTATAAATGGCAAAGGGTAAGGAAAATAATCCTTCACCTACCAAAGTTGAAGGTGGCTACGATAACATGAGACAAACACAAATGTACAATATTTCAATTTAAAACCTTATTCATGTTGAGAGAATTGTGCTATTTGGCAAAGGAGGTGTACACACATCAAAGCTTACTGTATGACCAGTGTGACTATGGAGAATAAGGTAGGGGTATTAGAGGTGGTGAGGGTAAACTAATGCAAAGTTAACTATCGATAACTGTTGGGGAAATATATATATCACAAGTGGTGACAGACTATGTTCATGATATCTTACATGAACATTTGTGCATTTGAAAGCTGATAATTGATTTGCTCTCCAGTGACCTTTTCCCCTTCACAAATCTAAGGCACCTGGCAAAGATTCATGACAAATGTGGACAGCAAATGGTGAGGTCATAACTGAGCCTCATGATGCAGATCTCAAGAAATACCAAACACCCTCAATATAAAATTATATAGAGGGTACGGTGATGTTGGTTCAAGTGTATTGAGTTGAAAGGCAACCGAGTTTAAAAATAAATAGAAATGTCTGAACTCCTATGCAAATAGTTCTTTGCAGTACAGTGGTAACCTGAATAAAGTAATAGCATTTAAGATGCTTTAACAAAAATATTAATGAAACTTTTTTTATTAATTACAAAATGTCATATTAATATGATTGTGGAATCACATTCAAGATAGCCCTTATGTGGGGACCAGAGCTCAATCCCGCCCCACTGTACCTCCCTGACCCAGTGTGTTGCAGCTTAATGCTCTGAAACATTCTGGCAGATATAACTAGTGACAATGTGACCATAAAAACACATCATCTTTTTGCTAATAAGAGTGAAGAAATATTAAGCAGCCCCCTTGCATTTCAGCTAATGATTAGTCATCAGTTCTTTGGGAAATCATAAGGCATAAAGTTTTTTGAAATGAAGATGCTCCATTACCATTCATGAAATAGAGATCAAGAATCACTTCATGCAAAGTAGAAATTTTAATCACATTTTTTACAGAATTTTTGCATTCAATTTACTCAGCAAAGCCTGTGTCACCAAAAATGGGTGATCGAACCTTCCTTAAATAACTGACACCACTTCATCACATTCATGACATTTTTACCATAAATTAAACAATTTTTCTGTGGCAATACAAATATTACTACCAGCAACATTCAATCTAGGAATGAATGAGAAAATAAGAAAAATCAGGGCCAGAACTGATTCATTTTTATACTAATTTTTTCCACGAGGGATTAGGGAATGGAATAGGAAGGATTTATTGAGCAAGATAGGAATAGGTTTCAATTAACCACTCTGGCCATCCTGATCTCAGTTTTCCATGGTTTTCCCAGATAGCCCCAGGCCAATTGCAGAATAGTTCCTCAAAATAGTCCATGGGTGTCTCCTGCCTTATCCCGTATATCCCATCCTATGCACAAATGATTACACATTATGAATGCTGTAATGCACCCTCCGCCATCCACTTTTAGTGAATCGTGGAATAATAATAACAGTAATAGATCGCTTTATATCCTTCTAAAAATTCTGACAGCTTCCTCACTGATTTCTTTCTCCTAGTCCGAACTTCCATGCAGTATGCTTTTCTCTCCAATCTCCTAATGCTGAATTCCAATTACACCTGATTATTATATTTTCCTCTCCCTTTAATGAATTCTTCAGTGACATCATATATTTTCTCTATTTTGTCATCCTCCAGTTGTGATGTTAGCATATACAATTGAACTGATGAGGTTAGTGCATGCTTAGTTTCCAACCTCATTAAAATAATCCTGTAGCTATTCTGTGTGTAATAATTCACCCTTTTCCCTACTATCTTGTTCATTACAAATCCCATAGCAATAACTTCACTTACTGCTAATGAGATAATTATTCTGCATTCCCCAGACAAGAAAGCCTGTGCATCCTTCCACTTCGTCTCTCTACCCCCAGCATCACTAAAGTAATTTAATCTCTCTTTTTAAGTTCTGTAATCTGCCTGCCATATTCTAACCTTCCATGCTTTGACTCATAGTGCTATGTCCGCACGGTGGCCGAAATGTCACACGGCGGACGGGCGGTCACCCAGAGACAGTCACGAGCAAACCGACGCAAGGTCCAAGATGAGATGCACAGAGTCCAAAGGAGAAACTGATCATAAACCAAGACATGCACTGATCAGTCCAATATGTGATGCACAGAATCCAAGAGAGGTAACCGGGTGTAAACTGAGATGAACGATTATCAAAGTCCGATATGCGATGCATAGAGTCCAAACGAGTAACCGAACGTGAACCGAGACGCGTGATGATAAACGTCTGAGATGAGATGCACGGAGAGACGGTAACAATACTGGATAACAGTAAACACAGCTCTGTCCTAAGTGGTTTTTTTTTTTTACATTTCATTCCTCCCAGCAGAAGGCTGGGAGGCGGGCTGCTGGAGAGTCATAGGGGACTCTTTTCAGCCAATCTACTACTACGGGGAGGGAAGGGGGATGGAAGGTCGGCCGTGGCCTTGTAGGGAACCATCCCAGCATTCGCCTAAGTGTCTGAGGGAAACCACGGAAAACCTCAGACAGGATGGCCGAACCGAGTTTAACCCCGGTCCTCCCGAATGATAGGTAGGAGGCCAATATTGGCACGGCTGTATTTATACTAGGCATGTAGCTTCTGATTGGCCGCGGCAGAAACCCAGCTATGCGGTGGCACTAGTTGGTCTGTTGCTTGCGACGTCTATTGGTTGTCCACCTCCATCTCTTCTTCCGGACACGTAATGGTGTCGGGCTGGGATACCAGATCCCTCCCCCCTGAAGTGGGCGCGTAAGGATGGAAGCGTCCTCGACGATGCTTGGGATGGTGAGGCTGGAATGGCAGTGGTATCTGGGCCAGATAATTCTCAGTTTGTTCTGGCATACTCAAGGTTTGAGGACGTGGTGTTGTGGATGCCAATGTGAGTGGTGGACGATCGCTGGGGATGTCCATCTCGAGGTCACTTTCGGCCGGTTCTGCGAGCATTGCTGGTTTTCTTGGGTGCAAGTGGAATCGCCGTTGTGGCGAGAGTGGCTGTGGAACTTCTGCTAATGGCGCTGGTGGTAGTTTGATGTATTCTTCATGGTGTTGTGGTGATGATGGACCTGCTGTGCTGCAAGGTCACAGTTGGTTTTGATGACGGCTTTTTTCTCTGTTTGGAGTTTGTACTGAGATGACGTGCTGTCCGTGTGTCTCCACTACTGTTGCCGGCGTCCATGTGGTGTTTCTCCCATAGGAGCGTGCCCATACTGCGCTGCCAGGCATGTAGCGGTAGGAGGGCCTGAATCAGGGGTCTGCTGGTGATGGTGCCAGGAGATGCAGCAGCATCCGGGGTTGTCGACCATGGAGTAGTTCCTCTGGACTATGACCATTGATTGGTGTTGTCCGATAAGTGCTGAGAAAGAGGGTGAGGGCGGAAGACATTGTAGCTGACTGCACCTCTTTCAACATTAGTTGTTTGAACGTCCTGACAAGGCGTTCTGCTTTGCCATTTGAGGCGGAATGAAATGGAGGACTGAAGATATGTTTGATGCCATTGGCCACACAGAATTCCTCGAATGTGGTTGCTGTGAATTGGGGCCCATTATCAGAGGCGTTTAGAGGCGAGCGTGCATGGTAACCCTTTGATGGCCAAAACCAGGATTAATGCATTTAGTGTGGCTTCCATCGTCGTAGATGCCATGCGAACCACATATGGGTACTTTGAGTATGCATCAATAATAAGTAACCACATGTTTCCCAAAAAATGGGACAGCAAAATCCAGGTGAATGCGGTCCCAAGGTTGGCGGGGTGTGGGCCAGGGTGCGAAGGCTTGTGGTGGCGCTGCCTGATGTTGGGTGTGGGCTGTGCAGCTGCTGTACCATCTTCTCAATGTCTCAATTGATTCCTGGCTAATAGGCATGTCTTCTTGCAAGATTCTTCATGCGGGACATGCCCCAATGACCTTGATGCAGGAGCTTTATGATTTGTGAGCGCAATTCCGCTGGGATGACCACGCAATGTTTGTCGTTTTCAGTGTCCAAGAGGATACATCGTCCATGACCGGTAGCCTGTGGGATATGTGATGCCATGTCTTCAGTTCGTTATTCATTCTGAGCATGAGAAATGTTGGCCACCCATGGATATTGTAGTGCAGGACGTGCCACAAGATTGGGTTCCAGTGGGTGGCGGAGGCAATACGAGTCACTGTAATGGGGAACCTGTCCACTATTTGTTTCCTGTGTCAATATGAAAACATAGTACTTCTTGTTGGTTGAATTCCGGATCGGAGCCAGCAGGCAGGCATGGCAGGGCATTGGCATTGGAGTACTGTGCTGTTGGCTTATATTGGATTGTGTAGTTATAAGCACTCGGAAACATCGCCCATTGTTGGAGGCATTGGACTATTCACTCTGGGAGGCTGGAGCAAGGTCCAAATATTGCCACCAATGGTTTGTGATCCGTGATTAGGGAGAACTTTGTTCCGAATAAATATACATGAAATTTCTTGAAAGCGAAGACTATTGCCAATCCTTCTTTCTCGATTTGCGAGTAGTTCCATTGTGCTGGAGTCAATGTCTTAGAGGCATAAGCTATTGGTTGTTCAGAACCATCTTCATTCCTACGCGCGATTCCATATGCTGAGGAGTCGGCTGCCACGACTAGGGGCCACATAGGGGAAAACGGCTTTAGACAAGGAGCAGACCTTAACATGCGCTTTAACCGGCCAAAGGCTCGTTGGCATGACGGGGTCCAGTTGTAGGAAATGCCCTTCTTTCGGAGCTGATTGAGGGGTTGCAAAATGTGTGCAGCTTGTGGCAAGAACTTTGAATAATAGTTAATTTTTCCGAGGAATGCTTGCAGTTCCGGCAGGTTCTTTGGGCAGGGTAGGGAGTCTATGGCAGTCACATTTCAATCTGTTGGCCTGATTCCATCTTTGTTGAGCCAATGGCCGAGATACTCCACTTCCTCCTGAAAAAACCTACACTTCTTGAGACGACACCGCAGCCCTAACTCCTGTAAGGCTACAAATAGGGTGCGAAGGTTTTGTGGATGCTCCTGACGAATGGTTCCTGGTTCAGTGATATTGTCCAAGTAGTTTGCACATGCAGGGATGTGCCGCATCAGCTGTTCCAAGTATCTTTGGAAGATTGCAGGCGTGGAAGCGATGCCAAATGGGAGGCGCTTGTATTTGTAGAGTCCGAAAGGTGTATTGATGACAACGATGTTTTGCGATTCCTCATCAAGTGGGAGCTGCAAATATGCATCTGGAGGTCAACCTTTGAGAAATATTCGCCGCCCGCAGGTTTAGTGAGATGATCTTGTCGTGGGATTGGATACGTTTTGATTTCAGACTGGGCGTTGATTGTTGCCTTAAAGTCTCCACATAACCGGAGGGTGCTGTTGGGTTTCCGGATGATGATGAGTGGTGTAGCCCATGCACTGGACTTGACAGGTTCAATTACTCCAATCTTCTGAGGTTGGTCAAGCTCCTATTTTACTGCTGCACATAGGGTTACTGGAATGGGTCTGGCATGCCAAAAATGAGGTACTGCACCTGGCCGGAGGGTGATGTGAGGCTTTAAATCTGAGGCCACCCTAAGTCTGACGTAAAGATGGGTATAAACTGTGTGCAGAGGTCATCCAGGTCCTGGAATGGAATCAAGTCTGATATGACCTGGACTTCATCCACGATTAAGAATCCAAATTTTCTAAATGCGTCTAACTCAAAAATATTAGTAGCCGAGGGCTGGTCCACAACAAAAGGTGATTGGTCTGGTAACTTGTTTGTAGGCAGCTGTGATAGAGAACTGGCCTCGCAGGGGGATGTCTCTATCCCCGTATGATACTAGAGAAGGTGGAGACAACGGTGGGGAGCCTAGTCGGGCGTAGGTGGCTTGGTTTATCAGCGAGATGGTTGCCCCCATGTCCACCTGAAACCGGATATCCTGGTTGCTGATTCTAAGAGCGAAGAATAGTTTCTGTGTGAACGAGTCGCAAGTATAACTCTGATCTGTAGTGTATATACCATTTCTTGATGCATGCGGTCTACTGGACTGTGGGGAAGTGACCGGTTTTGGCAGACTGATCACAAGTGCCCTTCTTTACCATAGCGTGTGCAATGTACCCAGCGGTCGGGACAATCCACCCGTGAATGCGAAGTGAAGCACTGTGGACAAGACGGCAGAGGCCTATGGACCCGTCGGCGTCATGGGGTTCGGGGTTCAGACATCATAGATACGACGGACAGCAATGGCGTCCTCTTTTGTTGGCATCTGCAGTGCGCCATGGGTGTGCCTCGTATGCGGGTGTTGAGTTGTCACCACCGCTACTTGCGGGCGTGCCATGAGGAGCTCGTTTGCAGCTTGAGCAATTTCATAAGAGTGCTCGATGTGTAGATTATCCTCCAGTGATGGATTATCCAGCATCTGAAGCTAGCTGTACTACGACGTCGCGAATCACGGAGTCTGCATATGAAACCTTGCACTCTGCGTTTGTGCAAGTGAAGTCACATTTGCAGCTGAGACCTTGGAGAACCATCACCCACAACCGCTATGATTGTCCTGGTTGTTTATGATACTGATGGAACTCCAGGCGGATACCATGTGGTATCTTTGAGAGTAGTAATTTGTTAAAAGTGTGCACATTTCCTTGAATGTGAGGGCGACTGGATCCAATAATGGGGCCAATTTCCGAAGAAGGAAGAACGTGTCCATGACAGAAACAACGAGCGTTGTAAGACATCATCCGTAACCTGGAACGCCGTGAAATGCTGTTTAAGACAATGCAAATACGTATCCCAGTCTTCCTTGGCATAATTAAATGGTGGAAAAGCTGGAGGCCGAATGTGCAACTTTTCCAAGTCCTGGACTAATTTAGCCTCCTGTACTAACAGTTTATTGACTATTAACTGGAGTGTTTGCTGTAGCACCACTGTCTGCTGCTGTTGTTGCTCCAGAAGGCAAGTCATGACGTCCATGATGACCGCTGATAACCATTTTCCTTGTCGCCAATTGCAAACCGACGCAAGGTCCAAGATGAGATGCACAGAGTCCAAAGGAGAAACCGATCATAAACCAAGAAGTGCACTGATCAGTCCAATATGCGATGCACAGAGTCCAAGAGAGGTAACCGGACGTAAACCGAGACGCGCAATGATCAAAGTCCAAGATGAGATGCACAGAGAGACGGTAATGATACTGGATAACAGTGAACACAGCACTGTCCTAAGTGGGACCGCGTGGCTGTATTTATACTAGGCAAGTCACTTCTGATTAGCCGCGGCAGAAACCCTGCTATGCGGTGGCACTAGTTGGCCTGTAGCTAGCGCCGTATATCGGTTGTCCACCTCCATCTCTTCTTCGGGGCACATAACGGTGTCAGACCGGGAAACCAGACATAGAATGTTTCTATCAATTCTAATGATGTGTGATCGTAGGTTTTCCCGGCGAATCTAATGCTTGATGATTTATCGGGCATGTGGCCAGATCAATTGATCATAGTCCATCGGGTGTAACGTGCCATCATCTTCAGGTTGTGCCAGCTGACCGGCAAGAGAAGCGCATTCCAAGATGCGACTGTTGGGCCAGACCTGCTGGGGTGGTTTTTTTTACTCTTTGTTCATCAAAGAGAAAAGTATTATAAACAGACAGATGGAGTAGCTATGGTTAGCCCATTGTCACCTGTGGTTGCCAACATGAACATGGAGCACTTTGAGGATGAAGCACTGGAATCGGCGCAATTAAAACCGATGGTTTTCTATAGATACATGGATGACACATCTGTCGTTTGGCCCCACCGAAAGGAAGAACTTAAATCTTTTCTGCAACACCTGAACTCCATCCAGAGCCAGATACAATTCACCATGTAGGTGGACCAGAATGACCAATTTCCCTTTTTGGACATACTGGTAAAGAGAAGACCGGATGGCACATTAGGACACAGTGTAAGGCAACTCACACAGACCAATATTTACATGCCTACAGCTGCCACCATCATTACAGCAGGAAGGAGTGCTAAATAACCTGGTCCAAACAGCACATGTGATTTCTGACAAAGACAGTCTAGTCTGTCTGCTGAACTAATACACCTCAAAAACTTGTTTCAGAGTAATGGCAATGATAACTGCCAAATTCGGCGCACCTTTAGGCAGAAGACGACTCAAGAACCAACTGGCAAGGAGGACAAACCAAGAGCCACAGCCTTCATCCTGTATGCTGGCAATGTATTGAGCAAGATTGGTAGAATTTTACGCTGACAAAACATCAAGTGTGTTTACTGCCCGCCAGCCAAGACTAAAGCACTTCTTGGCTCGGCTAAAGATTATCTGGGACTTAGGAAACCTGGCGTATACCACATACCATGCAAGTGTGGAAAAGCATACATTGGACAGACCATTCACACCATCAAAGAATGGTGCAGAGATTATAAACAACACACCGAGCTATAGCAGCTGTCAAAATCAACAATTCCTGAACATTGTCTAGAGACACGTCATACTATTAAATATGAGGACACTGAAGTTCTGAGAAACACATCTCACTTTTGAGACAAAGAACACATTGAGGTTCGGCAATGGAATAACCTCATCAACAAAGATAACGGGTTCCAACTAAGCCAAGCTTGGAACCCAGCACTGAAGCGGCTCTGCAAACACAAGGGACAAGGCACAGTGGGTGATGGAGATGGAATGCAGACTGAATATCACTGCTCAACACGTCGGAGCATACCACTCCCACCACCGCTATCAGAGTGCCACAGCAGGAGTGAAGTGGATGAGTCAAAGGCTATTAATACCGCCCCAGCAAGTCCGGCCCAGCAGCCAAATCCTGGACTGCGCTCCTCAAGCCGGTCAGCAGACACAACCTGAAGATGCTGGCACATTACACTGTTGAAAATTCATTTGACTACGATCAATTATATGGCCGCATGCCACATAAATCTTCAAGCAATTCTATTATGTGAGATTCAATTTATGACACTGTTTAAACCTGAAATATTTTACTCAGGAAGAAGTCAACATTCATTATGTAATTTTATAGAATTTCATTACCTAATGATACCCTTTGTGTATTTAATGCAGTGCCTTCTGCATCCCTATTCCATTTATTATTTGTGATTCATCTATCTCCATTGGCTGTTTTCAGCTCCAAGGGCAAGAGGATGCTCTGGAACATTCCTTGTTCCCCTGTACCACTTTCAGGAGGCTACTAACAAGCAGTGGGTGATTCCTTACATTGGAACCATTCAATTCCAGTATCTCATCCATCCAAATGGAGTGCACCATGTGAAGGAGACTTTACCAAAAAAATCAAGTCAGAGAGTGGCTTCGAAATGACACATCAAACTGACATGCTTCCCCATTAGAAGGCCCAAGAATTTCTTATAGAGGTTGATATATGATTGGAAGAAACTAACATATTTTCTCATAACCTTTACTCCCCTTAATTCTACATACATAATGTATTTTAGCACTTATCTATAATAATTATTCATTGATAGTAATGATTTTAAGAATACCATCAGTCATAAAATACATAACATGTCCCCACAGGTTTTGGCAGTATAGCCTATAAGAGATTATAAGTTGGACAGAAGTAATCTTATCTTTAAGCACAGCAATTCTGGTGCTTTTTAAGATTAGTGGTGTTTAGTAGGCTAGTCAATATTACAGGCTCTCGGTGTTTCATGTAAAAGTCTTATTTAACAACAACTATTAAACCTGAAATGTCTTTTGCATGTTTGAATTCATCTTTCTCCCACAAGTGTTCTAATTTACATTTTCCTTTGTTCCAGGTTGTCACCAGTATTTGACATTCCTCTGCACATTCCAATACAAACTGTTGTTGTTACAACTGGTAACACCCACCTTTTAGTTCCATTGAATGATGGAAAAGTGATTGTTCTGGGTGTACCAACTAGTTAAAAGTGGCAGTTATATTTTTTTCAAGTCATATCAACTTCCTTAAACTTTTTGCATGTGTATATAGAATGTTGATATTTAGTATCGATATTTAATTTGACAGGAAGAAGAAAGAATCACGAGACAACACTGAAGTGAAATGATTAGTTCTTTACTACTAATATTTTTGACCAAATTAAGAACACGTTATATATTTCGGCCAGCTTCATTTCTACATAGGTTTTTTGACATACTGTAGTGTAACCAGGATATATTTAAGTGAAGTATCTAGATGAACACTATCAATATATTTGTGCATTTATGTTTTTTTTTTTTTTTTTTTTTTTTTTTGAGCATATAGAATTATTCTTAGTTTATTTTTTCCAAGCTATTTTAGGTTGTTAAATTCTGTTTCCATCAAGTTGAACTGTCATTTCTAGTAATTATTTCGCTTTTCTTTGTTTCTTTTTATTTTTAGGTTTCAAGTTCATGTTACATCATCTTAAATATATTAGATATTGGTTTTAGTAGAAAGTTTTTCACTATATTCTTTCAGCCTTATGTTTTCACCTTGCCACATTTTAATTCAAATGGAAGCTGTGGTACATAAGCATGTTGTACAGATTCCATTTTCCGGAAGTGCCTTGAGGGGGAAAGTGTTCTTAAGTTTGTAACAAGAATTTGGCTGCAAGGAACCTAATCTATACTTCAGCGAGCTCTCATAAATTACTATAATTGAGAGATAAATATCACTTCATTATAGTTTCCTGTTCTAGAATAACAGTATTGAGTCTTTCATAAGTTATTCCTTTTAAAGGTAAGCTGCCTTAAACCCAAATATATATGCTTCTTCTGTTATTATTATTTATATACATATATATTATTTATTGGAAAAGGAGGAGGGATTCAGTATGTGTTTCATCCATGTTCAGTATAATTTATATTAATTCAAAGAAAATTATAAAATCATTCTTTACAGAACATATGTCAAAAATAAATACAGTGTTTTCAATACAGTTTGCATATTCACATTCCATTTTATTAATATTTTTGTATATTAATTACATTCCATCATCTTATTTCTCATAAACCTGCCTATATTTAAGTGAATGTTTGATTTGTGAAATATAAATTGTTTACTGAAAACTTAAGTAGTAGTAATTTGGTAGCAATGGCAGATTCAGCAGAAAATGTGAGGGCCAAACCCCTAATAATGACTATTTTTAAACTTAACGAAAAATTAATCAGTATGAATTGAAACTAAATAACATGAAATTAATTTTTACCTTAACTCCAACCTTATTTAAGTTGATCCCCTCAACCCATTTTAAATTAACTATTTTTGACCTGCAAGTGCTTTCAGGTGTATATATGTTTAATGTGCAATATATATTAAGATCTCTATTCAAAGTATGCATGATAATGCAATAGATATATTTTTGTAGAATTTTAGGATAAATATTTCACAATATTGCAAATGAAATTTCATGTGTGTTAATAAATAAAATGAATTAAATCTAAAATAACTAAAACAGAAATATTTATCTATACTTTAAAACAGTGAGTAATAGTTTTCCTTATGGTAGAAGATTCAGTAAATTTTGATAAAACCTCAAAAATAAGCTGTGAAGTATCTGATGGTGAATATATCATAAAAATTAGTTTCATACATTATGTTAGTTATGTATTAAAGTTTCTGTCTCCCTCTTGTTTTGTGGATTGTTGAATGTTATTCTTGTGATATACAAAACTTAAATCGACGTTATCCCTGCAAATGTACTTATTTTTTTTCTTCAATTTCCATGTGCAGTATTCACCTCTCTCAGAGAATAATCTACATTTAATTTATAGTTTTGTCTTTTCATTTTTCCCTTATTTTTATTAATACTGTGGACATAGTCTGCTATAAAATCCTACTAGAAGTACACTCCTTTACAGTGAAATAGACAAAAATATTTCTATATTGTAACTACTTTAGCAGTATAATCTATGAAAATAGATCTTTTTTGATAATTAAAATAAAATCACACATTTTTCAAACCAATCAGAGGTTTTTCAATCAGTATTTTAGTTCCAGTTTTGCAAAAATCTGTGACAGTTGTAATATCAGGATATTGCTGGCTAGCTTTTTGCACTGTATTGTTACTATTTTAATTTCTGTGATCAGTAGTTAGGAAAACTGTCTTTATATAACTATAAAAGAATGTATTAATTTCCAACTTCTGTCAATACTGATCAAATTAATGGTAAAGGCTGTCAGAATTAGTTTTTCATTTCTTATTTGTCTTGATTTTGTCCCAAAACACTTTTACCTGTTTTATACATATACTACTTTTTTGTGGAGAATAATATGATACGCTGAGGTTGATGTTGTTCTTCAGGTAATGTATGTATGTGCCAATAACATAAAATGTTAAACATCTTGAACTTTTTTATGAAATAAACCCATGTAATTACGTATTAGTACTTCAAATATGGTTTTAGAAAGAAATAAAATACCATTTATACAAGAATGTGAGTGTATAAGTTAAATAAAATTACAGAAATCAAATTTATAATTTTTTGGGATCCTTTGCTTGGTTGAGTTTAAAGATGTGATTAAAGTGGGGGAAAAAATGCTAGTCGGGATGGTTCCTACAAAAATCTGTGGCCATATTTCTTCCTGTTCCTTGCCACAATCCTCTCCTACCTCCTAATGACCTTAACATTGATGAGACCTAAAGGCATAAGCAAAAACAAGTAAGAAAAAAAGTGCTACAAAATTTCTGAGTAGTCAGCTTCATGTAAAAAGGAAATGTATGAGTTCATAATATTATACAGAAAGCAGACCCATCACTAACTAAAGCATGGAGGCAAAATTATTGAAATGAAACAAAACATAAGTGAAACACACATATACCCCTTAGTTGTGTGAGAAATTAAATCAAACATATGGGTAGCTCTAGTCAGTATACAGTTCATACCATACAGAATTCAAAAATGGATCTCCATCATTAACGGTTCAACATACCTGACTCTCCTTTTGACACTGGACTAAAAATAACATTTCTATTCTCTCTATATGAAGAAATGTATCAACACAGCTGGGCAGAGAACCGTTAATCCATTAATCATTAATTAACAAAGTTAGCAAAATTGAAAAAATTTAACTCTTAAGTTAACCTAAAAAATTGTTAACGGTCTTTTTAACTTCCTTTAAATTGAACTACTGTTAACTTAATAGTCCATAGTTTGTTTGAACTGCACGCCATGCTCGACCATTCGGTGAATCAGATGGCAAACGAATTGGGTAATACAAAATGCGAGTGTGATGCATATGCAACAGTATAGGTGTGAGCAGGAAAGCTACAGTTTTGAAGTATTGCTATTTTGTGTCTGCAAACCAGAGCTCACTACTTGTTTCTAATTCATTTGGTGATTGAGTTTGATATTTTTATAAACTAACTTTTTTTAACTGCCAGGAAAATGTAACTTTTTAGTTGGTATTGGTTTGGTGTTCATTAGTTAAATAAATTAAACTGACATTCGTTACATGATTACATCATAGGAACTGAACTCTTGAATCCGTTAGTGATAGCAGCAATGCTAATAGCAACAAGAATATTAAAAATCCTTGGCCACATTTAGACGATAATGTTGCATTTAAATTACGACAGGGAGAACAATTAATATAACACTACAGATTGTGTTTGCCTAAACTTTCTACAATCAAGTCTCACGTGTCTTGCCTTAATAATCTTAATGCCTATTTCCAAATATTAACTCATGGGGGAAAAAAAGAAAAATAATTCAAAGCTTTCTTCAAGTGCTGTGGCTTCTTCTGATGTAGATAGCAGCAGAATTGATTTGACTTCACCACCATCTGCTAATAAAAGTTTATCCCAATAAAACATTTGGCACTGTAGCTACCAGCACCATCATATTCCAAGCTGGTGTGGACCGATATATCGCAAACCTTTTCGTTGCCAACGTGATTCTACTACATGTTGAAGAATCCGATATGTTTGAGAAACTGGTTAAAACATTGAAATCCAGTGAAAACACAATTTCCAGGACATTGGGTAGACATATTATTCATTCACGTCACGGTACGTCGCACCGTTCAGCAGGAGGCTTATTACATATAACGTGTATAGCAAATAACTTTTATAATCATTTTTGACAGTAAAGCACTATTCATCTCAGAACATTACCTTGTTATATGTCCATTATGTTGCTAAAACCATTTAGAAGGAGGCAAATCTCATATAATTGTATAGTAAAGAACTTTTATATAAATTTTCTTTAAAAAAAAAGCACTTTTTAAATCAATTCTAAACCATTTTTGTGAAAGACATAAGACTCAAATAAGGTTGTTTTTCAGTCATAATGAATTTTGTTGCATTCATTTCCATTAAAGAATCGGAGAATGACAATCACTTTAAGGTGGTTTCTGTGTGCTTATAAAATAAATGAAAGGATATATTTCAAATCTAAATAATTTTATCTTTTTAAATAAAAGAGCTAGGAAGATAAAAGTAGGCTCAGATAAGAGATAAAAATTCATTTAATATCAATAATATAGCAGTTCAAAGGTAACTTGAAATTTAAAGTAAGAAAATTGAAATTATAGTGTCCACATTTGATGGCATCACCATGTGTGACTTTTAGAAATTAATAGCTCTTGAACAATTATAATTATGAGAAAATTTGTCATGACTTAAAAGATTGGGAATAAATTAATTTATATAATACATTAAAATTTCGGGGAAATCCGAGTAAAATTAGTGTTCCACAGGAATGGGGGATTTTGGTAATTCACCAAGGAATAGGGTTTCCCAGCGGGAATATACTGTTGTTCCATGGATATTCAGCAATAGATTAGGCAAGGCTATAAAAAGCCAACCATAGCACAGAAAAGAGCTATTAGGAAGTTGTGTAGGGTAAAACCAGAACTTCTGGCAGACAAATTTTTAAAAAAAACTCAATATTCTTACAATTACTTCTCAGTATATATATTCCTCATGTGCTTTGTCATAGATCATTTTAACATGGTTACTTCTAATTCACAGGTACACAATTTCAATACAAGAATCAGAAATAACTTGCACAAAACACAAATATCTCTGTCATTCGTACAAAGAGGAGTTAATTATTTTGTACCGGTATACATCTGTTTAATAAACTTCCCAAGAGTATAAAACAGTTTGCAGATAATAAAGATATATTTGAAGAAAAACTGAGAGATTATCTTATTGGCAACTCCTTCTAGTCCATTCAAGAATTTGAACAAATTAATTAATTGTATTCAATATGACTTTTGCAAAATTCAGTTGTAAAAATTAATGTTTATTGTTAATCTCTTTATTTGTCTTTGGAACGTATAATTGTTTTTACTATGATTATGACTCATATTGTATGTATGTGTATTAACCATGACATGTTTCACATCCCAGAAGTCCTTCCTCAACAGAAATCCATGAAACAAGATTGATAAATAATTAAATAAACCAGCAGAGGCAGTCTCGAGTAGTTTTTTGAGCAGTCTTGAGAGGCAGTCTGGAACAGTTTTTAAGCAGGCAATTTTAAAGTAGCAGTATGCATTGCTCCACGAGGATAAATTTCAAAATGTAACTACCAACAGTTTACTTATCTTGCTTCGGAAATAGTTTGCGGGCTCTAATACTGGCTTTTGAAATTCTACATCAAGAACTTTTGTTATGATGTGTATAGAAGTCAGTAGTAGCTGTGGTTAAAACTATCACTAAGCTCCCTCTAAACTTTGGGGTGCAAATATAAGTATGTTTGCCAGAGTTGATGATTCCTTACAGTGTAGTGCCTTGGAGGATAATCTGCATCTTCGTATGTGATTTCGAAGTTTGATATTGCCTTAAATGTTTTCAGTAGTGTAATCTAATACCAGTGTTAACTTCAGCAAACTTTCAGAATATATTTCAAATTCGTAACTACAGTGACTTTCTTTCATTTATGCATGACCTGTTAGCTATTACAGCATAAACTAAATGGCGGCCAGTTTAAAGAACTTTAACATCTTCGAGAAAAGATATCAGTTATACAGGCAAACGATCAAGTTAATGCGAATGTTGCATAACCCCAAGCAACGTTTTGTCATTACACTTGGTACTGCTTGCAGTAATACCTATTGTAAAACATAAACATCAATTCCACTTTTGGATCATTAACTTTTAACAGTTAACTTTAACTTGCATTAAATTTGCAAAAATCTAACACTTCAACAATTATCAAAGATAACATTTTAAGTAGCAGATTAATGATTAACGAAATTAATTTTTCAATTAACTGTGCCCACCTATGTATATCAACAATTATCAGAATTGAAGTAACGTATGATCTGATCAAGATGAATAAAAGCTTCCTGTCAGACAAGGGACAAGATCAATCACAGAATCAATTTCTGATGTAGTTGTATTCCTATGCGTGTTAATATGAAATCAAAGTTAAATTAGACTTTAAAAGAATTGATGAAATAGTATTATTTCAAAACTTCATTTTTAAATGTCCAAGAGTAGTATTGGTTGTTGTTGTTTTGTTTTTATTTAGCTCTACAAACTAGCCGGGCGACAATGGGCGGATTCTTCGCTTCGAGGCCTGGGGGCCCCTCCAGCCGGTGATCGGGGCCCCCCATCAGCTGGCGGGGCCGGATAAGGTCTTTGACTTTATTTCTGGCAGCCACTGAAAAATTCTATCACTCTTATTTTGCACAATCTGCCATCAATGTCATCCCAGGCAACAGTAACACAATACTGGCAGCGCCTCCTCGCAATTTAATTGGTGGATATTTTATTCAGAGCCATCTATACTGCAGATTTTTCATTTCCTTAAGTCAATGCAGGAAACAATTGGCTATCAGGTAGGAATTAAGCTCCTCCCACTGACGATTCTTATTGGCAGAACAGTTCATCAACCTTCATCATCGCACGACCACGATCATCGCATATCACAAAGAAATAATTTACATTTCTATCATACTTTACCAAAATTCAGATCTTAAAACTTATCCCAAAAGTTGTAATTAACGGGATTGCATTAAAGTGAGGCAGGAAACAGGCTCAATGCTGTATATTACTACCGTTGATTAGCATAAAATTATAACGATAAGATTGTTATACTCATTTTGATAATTCCTTCGGATAATATTTTACTCATATATCTGGTCAGTCCACAAACCAAGGGATAATCATGTTCCATGAGGTAGAATTTTTAGTACTACGAAACTACAGAAACAAGAAATTATTTCGGAAGTGTCTCTCTCCAAGATGGATTGAATGAAACAGTCTTCCTTCACTGCGTTGTATACACCTATACGATGAAAGTAGCACCGAGCATGCAGTGGTCCTGTGGTTAGCGTTCTGGGTTATTGAGCGAGCGGTTCCAAGTTCAAATCCAAGTAGTTCTTATATTTTTTTTTTTTATTTAGAAATTTATCTTTACTTGTATTTTCTTTTTAAGCGTACCGAGACTGCACATTGCTTATGAGTATAAGGTATCCATGATTCTTTCTTAACTGCGTCAGAAAATAAGATAAATATCTGCGAAAGTACCCAACGTTTCGTAACTAATAGCCGACTAAGCATGAAAGATTTGCGGCGTCAGAACTGACGGAAATCTACACGGGTTTCAAGCCGCGCCGAAATCATATCATCTGTCCCTTTTCAAACGACACACATGTTTCCAAAATAATTATTTCACAGTAGAACGATCATCGCATATCAGAAAGAAATAATTTACACGAGGAATTATTGCTCTCTTTGTAGGTGGACGATAATGATTAAGCACTATATAAATAAATGAGAGTTAATTGCGTAGAACTAAATATTAGCACCGCAACAAATCAAACGACCATTGTCACTAAAATATTTACAACCAGATTATTATCGTTGGACAAAATTTAATTCTTTTATAAGTGGTATAAGTAATTAAAGTTAATTGAGAATCGGGCTTATAGGCAGGGAGTTCTTAAATTACCGTTTTTGACGTTTTCTACAATGCTGTTAGTAGTTTCTGACACTATTACTTCATGATCTTTACAGCACTGGGATTTATTAAACACTGGGGCTAAATGCTCATTACTTAACAAGGCGTGAAATTATCTGCGTTATTCTTTGTTTGGAATAACATAAATAAATACAAGCATTTGGCGAATGAGGATGTCACCGTTCGCATGATTGTTTTTTTGTCTCTGGTATTAAGTGGAACGCTCAAGTTTTGTCATCCGTCATAATCGACGCTATAATCGCCTAGGTCTCAAGGATTCAAACAAACACAGTCTACCGGTAAAGTAAGGTTGAAAATGTCTAAAGACCGGAAGACCGAGCGTGGCATGTGAGCGGTAACGCTCTGGCTCCAGGCAAATGCTGGGATGATTCTTATAGAAGGCCAGGGCCATTCCCTTCTTTAATAACTTCAACATCGATGAAACATAAAGCAATAAACAAAAAAAATAAGGATAGGGAGGAGGTTTCGTTAATCGATTTCAAGCCAGCTGCGGCCTCCTGAATAAATTTAGCCAGCTGTTTTTTCTATGATTTTACACCTCGTCGACATAGATGTGATTATTGGCTGGATAGGAGCAGTGGCAAGGATTTCGGCCATGCCCTTGTAAAGAACCCATTCCGGTATTCATATGGATTGATTTGGGGAAACCTTGGAAACCACAAATCTGCATGGCCGAACTTGGAATCGATCCTATGTCCTCCCGAATAAGAGACCTGAACGTAAACTATTTTCAGACGACGCTAGTCATTCACAGCACCGACAAACACGTGTTCCGAAATGGTAATGATGTAGAAAAATAGATATTTGTTGAACCTCTAAAACGGTAAATAAATTAAATAAAATAATTTGATTCTTTATCTATAAATGCTTAGGAGACATTACATTTCATATTGCCCTCATGCAATTAACATGGATTCCCACCGTATTTTCAATTACCAGCTGTAAGTTGGATAACTGTGAAACCAACAAAAACTTTTGCCAAATATGCTGCTCGTGTTAAATTATTACGTGTGTAATTTACGTGTTATAAAGGTATTCTTCCTTGCCGAAGGAAGTAGGAAAGTTAAGACTACTTCCTGGTAAGCGTTGCCATATTTACTTTCTGCGATGTTGCCACGATGTTCTGCCTAGTAATAGCGCTGTAGCAATTTCCCTATACAAGAAATAGTGTCTCATAGCTGGACACACACAGTGGCGAAATGAAAAATTATTTATGTTCCAGTCTCATCCGGAATATTTTCATTTAACTGATTACTTCTCTTATCACATTTCGATTCTTTATACAGATTACTATTCTATCACGGAATGTTTTATCTATATGTATATTTTTTCTTTGGTATTATAATTGATGAGGCACAAAATTCTGTAAGTCCAGGTGACTGAGTAGTAACGCGCTGGGCTGTAAACGTGCTGGTTCTCGGTTCAAGCCCACATGCTGTCAATATTTTTTTTTTTTCATTCTTTATTTCCTTTTCACTTGTTGCAAAGTACATATCATATAAGTAAAATTATATATGTTTCGTGGTCAATTGGAACAGTGGAAAAGAATCATAAAGTTAATGTTTTGGCTGAAATGAGAAAGCGTCAACGCATCATGCGTGAGTAGGAACTGATAGCCAGTTTTCCGATATATTTAATTTAACCATTACGATTTGTGCCACTCAACATTACCGGTACCAATTTTTTTCTAGTGCTGATGGCAAAGGCGGGAGATTGATGATTGGGGTAATGATGGCTGTTTAAAAATAATCAAGGACCTAAATCAAACTAATGTGCAGTTTTTGTAGCTAATGTTCCTGTTGGAGACAGTGGTATTACCAAGCAAATCAGAATTGAAAATGTGAGTAGTTATTCTTACGAAAACAAAAAATCATCATTGACGAATAACATGCTAATAGGAGATTCCGTATTTAACAAAATGCTGCTCCTACTAGTGATCAGTAATGATATAATTGATGTATATCCTCAATATAATGACAGGATAACCTTATTTTGGGAAATCTGAAATTGCAAGAAAGAAACAGGAAATTTGAGGAAGGAGGAAAAATAATGCCAGGTTGGTTATAAGTTGTTGTTACCTTAGCTTCTATCTCTGGTAATCCAGATAGGATGGTACTGTAAGTGGCTCAGATTCGCAGATGCCATGCTGATCCCGGAAGCTGGTGCATTGTCTCGCGGTTCCACAGTTCGAGTCATGCCGCGAGCAAAAGTGGTTTTACGAGCGGTTTTCTTGTGTTGCCTGTACATTGGGACAGTGAAAACATATTATACACTTAATGAGAAGCAAAAGCTACACATGTCTGCATGTATCTATCAAGCAATCCAAATTCAATTTCATTGTTATTCTTTAGTAACGTCATTATTATTGCAATGGCTCGGAAAAGATTAGTTTTTAAGCAACGTAAAAAAATAATTAAAAAAATAATAAAAACGACCACGTTCCATTAGAAGGGGCAATTCCAATTCCTTTGAGCAATTTAGGATTTTTTTTTTTCATTTAAACCGACATTTTAATGGGTGGATAAGGAATATGAATTGAGTACTGTCTAATGTCACTGATGAATACCCTTCATCCAGTTCGTTCGGCAATGAATTAATGTAAATATATGATTTGTAATTGCATCTAAACATTACTGATAATCATTTTTAAAAGTGAAGCTCAAAATTTTTTGATATTAATAGATCAGTGAAACATCCATATAATTCCATCAATAAAACAATACAGTTTCTAATCCATCATTCAACCAAAATATTATTGGATTAATTTCCTATTCGTTTGCTAAATAGTAACGCAATCAAGATTTAATTTATAACTACTGGTTTCTGTATGTATTGAGATATTAACCTGTTGTACGCTGAAGTGATGCTAAAGTCAAATCAGGAAAGAATCAGGAAAGTGAAACACAGGTTATTTATAGAAGAAGGACGTTCATAATTTCCTGTTTCCGCATAGGTAGGCGGAAATTTTGGTAAGCACTCGCCTTGCTTTAGATCTTTCCTTCCAGTTTACTAAATGAATGGACTTTTGGTCATTATTGTATATGCATACTTTTGTATATCGCCATCGCCATCAGTGTCGGTTTCAGTACTACCTTCTAGAAGTGTGCCTTCTTTATTTATCAAATGTAATGAGATATAATAATTCCTTTGTTCTAACAGTTATGGTGTAGCACCTGCTCTGCGGACGAGGGTTGTGGACCAATCATTGATCTAGTAGCCACAGTCACAGACGCATCCACGATTAACGAGCGGTTGGCCGGAGGTAATACTACACTTACTTGTTGTTGTTGGTGTACGGCAGCTCCGCGTTCCAGTCGTCCGGGTACAAGCTGCTATAGGATAGGGTTCAGCTCTGACTATTCTAATTGTTAGACCAGCGGGTTGTATGATTAGAAGACAACTGGTAGTTTATTCCACTGTGTTTGCCAAGTACAGCGTTGGTTGCGTCAAGCAGAGTCCACGCAGCAGTTACTAAAATAATGGCGAGTTGACTTACAAGCAATTGCGGTGGCTGGCTGGCTGGCTGGCTTCGGAAGCGGCGGAGTGTGGCGCGGACCGGCGCAGAGACGGCGCGTAGTGGTGTTGAACTTGTTGCCCCCGAGGCTCCAAAACCCGGGGTTTATATAGTGGATCGTCGCGTGTCGTCACTCGCGACTTTTCCAGAACATTCGGCGCGGTTAACGTCCCGGGCGTCGCCAAGTATGTCACAGAATTGCTGACGCCGGTCAATGACCAGCTGGCTCGGCTGATCGACAGCGACCGCTCGCCTCGGGCGCGTCTTAATTCATTATTCCAATTTACCATAAATGTACTATTACTAAATGCTCTTTACACTCGCCTCCTCCCCAAGCCAGCATGTATTCTCGCAAGCTTAGTAATGGATCAAAATAAGCTATTAAATTATACAAGTTTAGTCGTGGACTGCTGCTATCGGCTCACAGAGTTTTAAGAACAGTATTTTATAAACTCAAATCTTGTTGTGACGCGACGTCCATTTCCTGCGGTAAACAACCAGATATTAGTACATTTCCCGAGTCTATTGTTTACACAATTTGAATTACATTGTACACATTACTGCATGGTTGTCTCAGTACCTTTGGTAGTTGTAGCACTACAGTGGCTTTAGGCAATGTAACTAGAATTTCAGAAGCAGTAGGAATTACAGGCTCTACCTTAAATTTTGCTACACTTTTAATATGATGTTTGTACAAATACAGTGCTAATATAATCACAAATGAAGCAATTGCGATAGTAGATAAACTTACAGAAGTAACAATGGTTTTATGCTTAGCTTGGGCTAACACTTGAGTTTCCAGGGTAGCTAACATATGGTTATATTTAATGGCATCTCGTGCTTGCGTCAGGTGTTTTGGTAGCTCAGCAGTTAATATAGTCGGGTTTGTTTGGTTTAGCTCAAAGAGTTTGGAACTGTGATAAATTCCTACGCTGAAGGTTGGCAATACATAATTTGGAAAGGTTATGTTACTGTGGATAGCTATTCTATGTGTTACAGGTATAATGAAATCTTGTCCAGTTAACGTGCAATGGGTTGCATTTTTAATGACTCGCTGCCCGAGAGGGTGAGTTTACTATCAGTCTGATTCATATGCTCATCCCAACAGGTTGCTAGTACAGTATAAGGTCGTGGCATGGTAAACAGCCAACTACCGTGCATGGCAGCTATAAAAGGTCGATCAAGTGTCAGAATTTCTCGTTGGCAGTGGTCAGAAAAACTATTATTCAAAAGCATGGAGGTTTCACAATTTGGAGAATTTGTGTCATGCAAAGTGAACAATGGACAAATAGTAATCACTGAACGTTTGCATTTATCGAGTTCATTCTTATTTAAGACTGCATAAGATCTCTGGGTTTTGCTCAGCAATAATACATCATGGGTTTTCCATTGGATATAATATCCAGTGTAACGTTCCCACCCCTCCTGCTAATTATTTTCCGGCTAATTTATTTATGTTTTAAGTATCGGACCTCTTAGCCGAAGATTGACTGCATTCACTCCAACATTTAATCCAGGTAAATGAGGTGGAACAATTACAAAGAAACAAAGAAAATTTAGTTAGATGCACCACACTGATTTGAGTTATATTCTGATAAATTGTACACACTTTAGGTTTTCTGTTCAAACACAAATATTGAATCCACTGATCAACGTCTTGATAAGATAATTACAACTTCATATACTTAATTTACTTTATAAAACTGTGAGCGAGAGTGATGTATGGCAGAAACACAGAGAGAGAGAAACAGAACATAATATGGGCTTACATCATGATCCCTCGTGGAGCGACATCACGAGCTACCACCGCGTAGCACTGGAAAAAAAACTGGTCAAGACTGAGGACTATCGTTCCATTGTGAGGGCTTATATAACACCCACCTAACGGGATTCAGGTATGCTGATCCTCTAAGGGAGGGGAGTACTGCCAACATTGGATCCTTACTTTCCATTTGGCGAGAGGACCATCTCTGCCAAATGGGAGGGAACACAGAGTTCCACCGATACTACCCCACCCGACAGGTAACTTTTGTGCTTGTAGGGTGGCTACAATAGTATCCTATCCCCGCCAAACTCTGGGCGGAAGCAAGGTGTCCGAACATCCCCCACATGGCTTAGCCGCCATGACAGTATCTATAGCCACTTGAATATCTTAGAATTATAAAACAAATCTTTCCGCTTCACTCTCGCTACCTAATTGAAATTACTTAATCCTAAACTTATTCTAATTAAATACTACTTCTTAAAGTTCCTAATTATGGATCAAATGTCTTGTGACATCACAAATACCCCCTCGATTAAAGGTGCCTTACTTCGATCAGAATTCAGGCACCATTTGTCAACACTGCCCACTACCGCACAACACACACTGGCGTGGAACACACTATGTTGCTGGGTCCAGCTGAGCGGGGGATGGGCCGTCGTGTTTGTAAACAGACCAGCCGCTGGTCAGCGTTGAGGGGTTCCGGGAAGTCTGGTGGTGACGTCATTACTACCTGCGCCCGTCTTCACAGCTAATCACCCGCGTAACTGTTTCTCTGTGAACACAACACACTTCTGTATGTAGTCTCCTTTCAGCCTCTTATGATCAGCTGAGAACAATTTGTTGCGACAGCTCAGATAATTACAACATTACATACATATCTTATAAACAGTTTTTCTTAACTATCCAAACATTTATAGAATAATCAACTATTACATATAAAAAAAAATAACTTTTAAAGAATATAAATTACTAATACTAATGTATATGGCATTATTCATTACCTAAAACAAAAGCAACAGCTACTATTGCAAAAAAAAAATTATGACAACCACACAAACACAATGCAATAACAAAAATTTAAAGTATTTACAAAATCATTTGGAACATGGAAATATAACATAAAAGTGAACTCATTACTTATTATATGACTTATTTTATACATTTGTATAACTACCATATTGAGAGTTGTCGTTAACATTTTCAGTTTCCAGCTTAGATCTGTTTGCTATGAATGCCAACTTGTATTGACGTTTCTCTTAATTACTTCAAATCATGGAATGTTTTCCCAAGGGTTCTTTACCTTTAGTATGAAAGCTGTCCTGCTTTTCCCAAGGTTTTTTTTTTTTTTTTTCCAAAAGGGGAATGGAATGCTCATTTGATTTTACCTGTTACTTTAACTCACTTATCTTTCCGTGACCATTTTTAAATTACTCAGTCTGCAGTTAACACCATCACTATAAGCTTAATTCGGGCCGACTCGAATCCTCAGTGTTTATAGACTTATATCTTTAGTTAATGCCATCTGACTAGGTTCGGTCCCCTTAAAATATGAATTTTAACTTACTTTCTTGCAGACCTTCCCAGAAAAACTTATAATCTTGCTTCTTTCCTTACACATGTGAATTACGTCCCAAGCAACCACTATTTTTTTTGTTTCCCATTTATTTTATCTCTTGAAGAGCTTTCGAATACTAATTTCTATTACATAACTTCGAAATAATCTGACAATCTTCCATTTATTTTATGACATCTTAAATTTAAGTCTTCTACACCTTGAAATCAATGAATAATTACCTAAACTCTCTTAGCTTCTAATACATACATATATTAACTATAATAATTCATGTATTATTTTCACAATATGCTCCAGAACCTAGAAGACATAGCCTGTTAATCACCTGTTTGGAGTTTGCTTAGTGTTTGCATAGCTTACTGTGGGGGACGCGGAGGGTGGAGCGGTACCGTTGGGTCACCATTATATGCGGCCACCTGCGAGTCCGGCAGCCGGCCGCCCCCTTCCCCTGGCTCTGTTTGGCAAAGGTTTGGATGGTCAGGTTTGGCAGTGAACCGCTGCATATTTACCTTTCTTACCACCCGCTTATCATTTTGAGGTGTGGGAGGGCCTTGACGCTCTCCTCCCCCACTGGCATATCGCACATTCGGCCTCTCTTCCTCATAAAATTCGTCCATGTCGGTCAATATGCTCAGGGCCTCGGGGATTGTCTTTATCTGGGCGATAATCAGCTGACGCCTGGCCCATTCGGGCAATCTGCGAAAAACCGCCTCTATAATTTCCACAGGATCAATGGGTGGGTCAAGGTACTGAACTAGGGTAATTTCCTTCAAAAAAAATTCTCCGTCTCAGGAAAAGCCCTAGGACAGCTCATGGGTTGGCCTACTGATGTATTAATTAAATTGGTTTCTCGGGCAGCCGCCGGACCCACCTCCCGTGGCTGACTGAGTGACATCCTATTATTTTCTCCTACATTATTTTCCAGATTTACAATGCGACATTCATAATTTTTAAAAGTGGAATTATTTCCCACTTCTACCCCCCGTAATTTTTCAGAAAGTTCATTAATTAATCTGTCTTTCTCTTTTAACTCATTCTTTAACAAAGTTACCTCAGTCTGTAAATCCCTTACATTATCCTCGGTTACAATGCATCTAGTATCCAAAATTTTCTAACAAGTATTTTTTGATTTTATCTTCAAACAAACAAAATTTGGCATCTAAAATTTCAAATACTTGATCAGCCATCCGATCATTAAACCTGTCAAAACTAGTCTCTAACATATTTGAAAATTTATGCATCATAGCTGTGCCAAAATTGCTCAACTGCTGATCATAAGAATCAATTGTACTGGCCTTTTCACAAGGCTGTTGTCCATGGTGGCGCGGCGTCCGTTGTCGGGCGCCTTCAGGATCCAGTCCTCTGACGTCGGGTTGGCGGTCGCTCGACGTTCCATTAGCCTCGGGCAGGTCACTTTCGGAGAACGCTCGTCCCCTGCTGGCTGCCTCCCTAGTCCCGAACAATGGCGAAGCTTGCTGTCCGCTCCGTACAGTGTGGTCCTCAAGTTCCAAACCGGTAGAAGGGGTGTTTGTCAGCATTCCTCGTCCTGCTTCTGAGTCTGGAAATCTCGGAACGTCTTGCGCCTCAACACATGTTAAATATTTTCGCGTTGCTCTCTCGCCTGCCGCGAATGCCATCATGTCCCTCTCTCTCTGTGCACTGTGGTGGCTTCAGTATTTCACACTGGTAAAATTATTAATAGTTCTCTGCCAATCGTTGCTGCCACAGAGTGTAAAAAAAAATTCAATTGAATGCATCGGTCGCTGACACGGTCGCCATATTGTAACGTTCCCACCCCTCCTGCTAATTATTTTCCGGCTAATTTATTTATGTTTTAAGTATCGGACCTCTTAGCCGAAGATTGACTGCATTCACTCCAACATTTAATCCAGGTAAATGAGGTGGAACAATTACAAAGAAACAAAGAAAATTTAGTTAGATGCACCACACTGATTTGAGTTATATTCTGATAAATTGTACACACTTTAGGTTTTCTGTTCAAACACAAATATTGAATCCACTGATCAACGTCTTGATAAGATAATTACAACTTCATATACTTAATTTACTTTATAAAACTGTGAGCGAGAGTGATGTATGGCAGAAACACAGAGAGAGAGAAACAGAACATAATATGGGCTTACATCATGATCCCTCGTGGAGCGACATCACGAGCTACCACCGCGTAGCACTGGAAAAAAAACTGGTCAAGACTGAGGACTATCGTTCCATTGTGAGGGCTTATATAACACCCACCTAACGGGATTCAGGTATGCTGATCCTCTAAGGGAGGGGAGTACTGCCAACATTGGATCCTTACTTTCCCATTTGGCGAGAGGACCATCTCTGCCAAATGGGAGGGAACACAGAGTTCCACCGATACTACCCCACCCGACAGGTAACTTTTGTGCTTGTAGGGTGGCTACAATAGTATCCTATCCCCGCCAAACTCTGGGCGGAAGCAAGGTGTCCGAACATCCCCCACATGGCTTAGCCGCCATGACAGTATCTATAGCCACTTGAATATCTTAGAATTATAAAACAAATCTTTCCGCTTCACTCTCGCTACCTAATTGAAATTACTTAATCCTAAACTTATTCTAATTAAATACTACTTCTTAAAGTTCCTAATTATGGATCAAATGTCTTGTGACATCACACCAGTTTGCTTCCATAGAACTGGGAATGCATGAATTGAACAGTGCGAGAGTATCGAGTCTGCTGTTCCAATAGGTACATCTACTGCAACTCTTAAATTTTATCCCATTAAAACTACATTGACTGTGGAAACTTGATAATAGCTGTAAATATCTTCTAGAGTGCAGGGAAACAACATGAAAGAGCCGATTGGAAGACTCCTCTGGATTAATTGTAAGTGCTGTAAGTAAACCTTTGGACTCAGTAACACATCACTTAGTTTGCCGTTAGTGGCCTGTATAAGGGCTATTCATAACCTCGTTAGCTCTGTCCTGGTGTTCGTGACTGCTAATACCAATTGTTGTAAAATTTGTGTGCTGTATAATTGTCGTGCGAAAACCTTCTCCAACTCCTTGAGATTTTGTTTCATGGCTGTTTACAATACTGATGCTTTGTCCATGAAAGTACGTGCTAACCGATCAATTATGTAAGTATTATTAGTTACAGAATCTTCGATGTTTTTCAACATTATAATTTGTTTAGAAGAACTAATCTGCAAATTGTCGGATGTTTGTTCTAGGCTAGCTATCCGTGTACTGAAGTGGTGATAATCCTATTCATTCAGAGTACCGAAAATTTTACGTCATATAATACCTCCTAACCCTATCAAAGCACGCTTTGACCTGGAGTTCTCCTTGGGAAGTAAGTCGACAAGGATCTGGAACTCCTCTCTCAATGAAGCATATAATACTTTTAAACTGGCAGCTATGGTATGAGTGATGTCATCATCAAATGAGGGTATCTGGTGAAAAGCAGACTCTAAAGAGCTAAAGATCTCTTGGAACTGTAAGCTGTGATTGCGTATTTCCTCGACATTAATTTGGGCAAGAATGGTCCAGTAAGAACTTGAGGTTACAAGGTCTGTTTCCTTGGCAAAGACAATTCCATTACTGAGTGATGTGACTTCATACATGTAAATGGGTTGGACGATGGCGCACAGAGTTAGCAAAGCTAGTAATTGAGTCACAGAATACACATTTCTAACGGAATTATGTACACTTAGATGAGTGGTTAAAATCCTATTGTCTCTTAAACTATAATTATCTATTCCATGAAAACTACTATTGAATTATCCCTATGGAAGGAATTGTGATTCCCTTATGTTAATAAATTCTACAATCCTACGTAAGCTACTGGTATTCTACGATACTTATTCTGAAACAAGTGGGTCGTCGCCCGTCATCTTTGCGTCGTCAGCGCTGACCGAAGCGTCCCTTTAACTCGTTCTGGTCACGCGCGGCCGCCGCTCCGCCTGGAGAATAAGTTACGAGCGACAGAGTTTATTTACAACTACAAAATTCCCTAGCACTACCTTACTAAAGGGAGCAGAGCTCTTTCTTATACATATATGCATTTTACATATGACATGGTTAATTTTTCATGCTCGATAGTCCTCTGAACTAAACAACAATTAATCAACAATCTCCCAGGCTGAAGGCCGTGGTTCGGCCGACGCACTCCGTTCCCCGGCGGGTCTCCCGCGTGCTGAAAGGAAGCAGAATTAGTACCGAGAATTACTACTAGCTTACATAATCAATTCATTTCCTACTTCTTAGACTATAAGAGTGACTAGCTTCGTTGCGAGCTGTGGCCCGCTTATCTCGCTGGTCTCGCGGCGCGGTCGTAGAGGGTTTTTCGGCCGCCCCGTCGGTTCCATTCCTCGAGCTGTTCCTAAGGTTATAGGGCGTAGTTTTTCGCTTACCTTGAGAAGGCCCCGGCTTTGGTGTTTGCTTCACCTGAACGGGAGGGTTCGGTGGAAGATCTTGCCCCCCACCTGACTGTTTGTTACGCGGTTTCCGCCAGGTGTATGGCTTAACGCGATTCTTGTTAACTATGGCTTCTCTATCAGGAAGTTTTAGTTTGACATTCACCGGACTTGGTAGGCCAATGACATCCCAAGGACCAGACCACGAAATATTGAATTTGGAACAACTACTTGGTTTCCTAGTTGGTTTGTTCAATAAAACGAAAGAACCATGGGGATTTCTTGGGGTCTCGCTCTTTTATTGTATTCCTTCGCCTGTGATTCAAATGCCTTTGAATTATTTTTACGTACAGTACTCCAAATCTTCTTTAATTTATGGGCTAACCCTTTTACCTCCGGACTGGTGACTTCCTTAGGGATAGGGAAAATGGTAAAAGGTGAATTCATTTCTCTGCCATATAGAATTTCAAAGGGTGTGTGTTTGGTCGAAGTATGAATTCTACAATTGTACGCCGAAACAATATATGGGAGAATTTTTGGCCAGTTATTTTGTGATTTATTTATACAGGGTGAGTTTTTTATCTTGAGACAACTAAATATCTCGAAAACTACAAATCCGATCAAAAAAAGTGGGTAATAAAAATTGTTCGTCTCGACGGGGGACATCCGATGATACCAAATTTGACTCCCCACCCCCACCCCCTAGGGGTGGGGGAAGGGGGAGAAAAAAAAACTTAAATAGGAACCCCCATTTTTTATTGCAGATTCTGATTCCCCGGAAAAAACTACCCCTATTTCACCCCCAATTCGAGTCATTTTGGTCGATAGATGGCGCTGCAATCGACAAAAATCAAAATAAGCAAAAATTCATTTAAAAATGAGGATATCTCGTGAAATACACATCAGATCAGCAAAATACAAGTTAATGTGATTGATATTTTTCAAAAACTATTCAATAACACCACCCACCTCCAAACTTGAGGGATGGGAATGGACATTATTTCAAAATGCACTGATGCAAATTCTTTAGCAGATAGCGAAAGTCAAACATTACTTTTTGCGTTACCCAGGAACAACGACGTGGACGTAGTAATTTTCTGTTCCCTTTGGGGTGCTAGATTTAGGTGAGTCCCCTCGCCTCTCACCATCGGGGTGCTTGTTTTTGGTGAGTCCCCTCGCCTCTCACCATCGGGGTGCTTGTTTTTGGTGAGTCCCCTCGCCTCTCACCATCGGGGTGCTTGTTTTTGGTGAGTCCCCTCGCCTCTCACCATCGGGGTGCTTGTTTTTGGTGAGTCCCCTCGCCTCTCACCATCGGGGTGCTTGTTTTTGGTGAGTCCCCTCGCCTCTCACCATCGGGGTGCTTGTTTTTGGTGAGTCCCCTCGCCTCTCACCATCGGGGTGCTTGTTTTTGGTGAGTCCCCTCGCCTCTCACCATCGGGGTGCTTGTTTTTGGTGAGTCCCCTCGCCTCTCACGTGTTTGTTTCTAACAACAATTCTAAAGCAAGTGCTCGAAAATATCACCACCGACATCGATGCATTTATTTACCCGCTCTTGGAATGATTCGACGCAACTAAGAAGCATATCCGGCGTGATTTTTTGACAAGCGTTGGTAATTCGTTCAATCATGTTTTCAGGCGTTGTTGGCACTTCACTGTAAACTTCATTCTTCAAGTATCCCCATAAAAAAAAATCAGGCGAAGTGAGATCTGGTGATCTTGCAGGCCACGGCACTGGACCTCCTCTTCCGATCCATCGACGATTGTACAGACGATCTAACACTTCCCGCGATCTTACAGCAAAATGTGCTGGACAACCGTCATGTTGAAACCACATTGTTTGTCGCACGTCTAAGGGTACGTCTTCAAGCAATGTTGGCAGTACGTCCTCTAAGAGTTGTTGATATTTCTCCCCATTGAAATGTCCTTGGATAAAATGTGGACCAATAAGTTTGTCCCCAATTATCCCACACCAAACATTTACATTCCACGGACGCTGATGTTCAACTTGGCGTAACCAATGCGGGTTTTCCACACTCCAATAATGCATGTTGTGTCGATTAATGGTGCCGTGGTTAGTAAAAGTGGATTCATCCGAAAACAGTACTCGAGCAAAGAAATGGGGTTCTTCTTGTATTTTCTGTAGCGACCATCGGCAAAATGTCAATCGATTATCGAAATCATTGCCGTGAAGTTCTTGATGCAACGAAACATGGAACGGATGGTTTCGTTTGTTTGTGTGCACACTTCCCTCCTGAGTGAACTGTTGGATAATACGGTAAAAAGAAGCGCGCGATCGAGGCTGGTCTGGAAAACGATGAGCATAAAGATCAACAGCATTATCGATATTCTTGCGACATTCTCCATAAATGTAGACCATTTCAATTTTTTCTTGCAACGTTATAGCCTGCATTCTCATTGACACGTGCAACAGAACGAAGTAAATAAATCAGAGATGTTATGCGCTATGAAAGTACATCAAGTAATGAGAAAACTCTGAGAAATGAGCGACGATGTGAACGCAATGGAAGTACATCAAGTAATGAGAAAACTCTGAGAAATGCAGCGCCATCTATCGACCAAAATGACTCGAATTGGGGGTCAAATAGGGGTAGTTTTTTCCGGGGAATCAGAATCTGCAATAAAAAATGGGGGTTCCTATTTAAGTTTTTTTTCTCCCCCTTCCCCCACCCCTAGGGGGTGGGGGTGGGGAGTCAAATTTGGTATCATCGGATGTCCCCCGTCGAGACGAACAATTTTTATTACCCACTTTTTTTGATCGGATTTGTAGTTTTCGAGATATTTAGTTGTCTCAAGATAAAAAACTCACTTGGTATAGCAACTGAGGTACTTAATAATGGTTCTGTGACAGCGTTCCGCCCGGCCATTCCAAGCAGGCATCAGTGGAGAGGTGCTGAGCTTCTCTATCCCTAACAATTTGCATACCTGAGTGAACAGAGTGGACATAAAGTAAGAACCCCTGTCAGAGAGGGCTGCCTTCGGAACACCGAACTTTAGTATCCAATGTACCACAAACGCGTTGGCTATAGTACTAGCGAGCTGGTCTTTAATCGGTATCATGACTAAGTACCTGGAAAACGCGTCAATTATAGTCAAGACATAAGCGTAACCTTCCTCGCTCCTGGCGAAAGGGCCGATTACGTCCCAATGTACTCTTTGGAAGGGGGCAGAGGTCTCAGGTAAGGGTTGGAGCTTTTCTCTGTGCTTTGATGACCGCCCAAAACACTGCCATGATACAGTCTCATTACCGTCTCCCGCAGCACCTGGGGTACTGCTACCCGCTCGCCTTGCCACGTCAGTCGATAGAGAACGTCGCCCCTGATGACGAAGCGCTTCTGCGCGCGCCAGCGCTCGCACTCCATATCTCTGGATTGCTGGATCGGAAGCTCGGCCAGCGTAGGCGATTGTTGACCTACTTCCAGAATTTTCCTAATCAAACTATCTGCATTACCTAAGTCCTTCCCCCGTCTATGTATCACGGTATAATCATATTCAGACAGTAATAGAGCCCAACGCATTAATCTACTCGATGGATCCTTGTGGTTTAGTAACCAACTCAGGGCACTGTGGTCTGTGATGACCTTGAATGGCATCCCCCAAAGATAACACCGGAAATGCTTAATACTCCATACTAAAGACAGCATCTCCCGATGTGTCGTACTGTATCGGGTTTCTGCTGGGGTTAATTGCCTTGAAGCGAAGGCCACAGGTTTTTTAATGTTATCGACGACTTGCGCGAAAACAGAACCAATGGCTTCTTCACTGCAATCCGTAATTAACAAGAATGGCTTATTGAAATCTGGAAAAATTAAAATAGGGTGTGAGGTTAAGCATTCCTTCAAGGTTTCCATAGCCTTGGCACATTCTGCTGACCATTCAAATTTTACACCCTTGCATTGCAGTTGAGTTAAAGGTTTGGCAATGTGAGCGTAATCTTTAATAAATTTACAGTAATAATTTGCTAGCCCCAGAAAGGATTGTAATTCCTTTACATTCATGGGGGTGGGGAATTCCTTGACTGCCGAAACTAGTCTCGGATGAGGCCGTACTCCATCCCGCGAGATCATATGCCCCAGATATGCTAATTCAGATTTTAAAAAATGACATTTTGTGAATGACAGAGTCAGATTGGCCCCACGCAGCCGCTCGAGTACGCTTCTGAGGTGCTGAAGGTGTTCTTCAAAGGTTTTTTAGTAAATTATTAGGTCATCTAGGTACGCCAACACGTAGCTAGGTTTAATATCTTTGAGTAAAGCATCCATAAAGCGCTGAAATGAAGATGGAGCGTTACGCAAGCCGAAACTCATTTTTTTGCATTCAAAATGGCCGTTCGGGATAGGAAAAACCCGTCTTTGGAATGTCATCTTTCGCGACCGGAATTAGATGGTAACCAGACTTTAAATCTAGGGTTGAAAAGTATTGGCAATTCCCCAAGTAGTCTACCATTTCGGTAATGTTGGGAAGGGGTTATACGTCAGGTATTGTAACTTTATTCAATAAACGGTAATCCACGCAAAACCGATATCGGGTCTCTCCGTCCTACCCCTTTTTGCAAACGAGAATCGCTGGCGCGCTCCACGGCGAGGAAGAATGTTTAATTATATCATCCTTAAGCTGTTGTTCAATAATATCATCCATAATTTTGCGTTGGTGAAAAGGTACGCGATATGGCTTACAATATATCGGCCTTGCATCCCCTGTAGGAATGCGATGTTCCACCAAATCGGTAGTAGTTAAGGCCTGCTTAGGCGTAAACAAGGTTATATATTCCTCCAACAATGATTTCATTTTTGTTCGTTGTTCTTCCGGCAGGTGCTCGAGTTTACTAGAAAAGTCGAGCATAGGCTCCATACTATTGGCCCGTACCTGCTTAACACATTCATCATTTAACGTAACCTCTGCATAAGTATCTTCTTGCACAAAATCTCTATCATTTACCACTGAAACACGCGTGATTAAACAATTCCTTGGTACTTCTACAGGACCGTTTCCAAAATTTTCCAAGATCACAGGAATACTCTTCCTTTCGTTATGTGTTTCTACTTCACAAATACAACGTTTAACATACACCTTCCTTGGGTCTAGGAAATCATTTACCGGCAAGGAATCAACCAATAGTATTGATCCCGGCTCTGCCTCCATTTCCTTAGAATATGGTAAATGCAGAACCTTACCTGATGATCCCGGAATTATAAACGCGGCATTGGACCTCACGTCTGACTGCTGTACCCGACCAATGGGGTGGGTGACGTCCTTCCCTCACCTAGTCTTTGAGCGCTAGTTGGAAGGTTTCATTAAAATGATCCCTTAACCTAATCGAGCACTCTGCTACGTCCAACACTGCCTGGTATCGGTTTAGAAAATCATTCCCTAGGATTCCATGATATATTAGGCCCAAGTCTGGAACTATATACATTGTTGCCTTGAATTTCCCCTTACCTACAGACAAATCAACTTCTTTAGTACCTAGAACCGGAATTTCATGACTTAGATTCACGCCCGTAAGTCTACAATTCGGTGGCCTTAGGTTTTGCTTACCACACACCGACACACTTAAAAGACAACATTCAGCACCAGAATCAACTAAGAGACGACAACACTTACCTTGTATGTAGGCTGTCAAGACAAGATCTGAACCATTGATCCCCGAGTCGTCCTGTTTACAAGCTACAGGAACGTATTTCACCCTACTGGGCGGCCTATCGGGGTCGCACTTGCCACCCTGTTCTAGTTTCCCTGCTTTGCCACATTGTTGCAAGTGGAACTGCCCGCCCCCTCATCCTTAAGGGTGTCTTTATTTCCGCCGTTCTGATAATTACTCACCTTGCCACTATTTCTGCCTGAAAATCCCCTGTTGCCATCGTTATTGCGGAAGCCGCGGTTATAGTCACTTCTTCCCTGACTTTTACAATGACAGGTAGGACAAACTGATTGATACATACCTACTTGGTTCGTTGCTGGCCCACTGGAATGAGGACTCCACTTACTTGAATTTTGCCTAAATCTATTGGGACAATTAGCTCGTTTATGCCCGATTCCTCCGGAGGTGTAACAACAACTGATCATTTTTTGAGTATAAAAGACCTCTTTGACATGCCTCGTCTTTACTTCCCCCGATGATTTACCCTTAACTTGTTCAAATAATAAAGCATATTCACACGCCTCATCAAAACTTTGCGGTCTTTTCAATGAAAGAAACTCACTCAATTCCTGGCTTACTCCAGAGAGAAATATATCTAAGAGCCTTAAATCAGCTTCTTCTGTGTGGACTTTATCCCTCTCAACCTACCTACTTAGCTCAAAAGTCTGGCTATTTACAAATTGAAGTGTGTCAATGAAATCAGGTACACTTTCGCCTGCTTTCCGTTTCATATTCCTTAATTTTTCCCTATAGAATCTTGCACTACCAATTGGTGAAAATCTTTTAATTAACTCTTCTTTCAATCCCTCAAAACTATTTATACCCCTGCAAATTTTCACTATACATTACATGTCGGTAAGCTGCCCTTTCCAAGCGATTTTTCAAAATTTTCAATTTAATATCTGAAGGTAATGAAATTAGATCAAATACATTTTCTAACTTAGAAAAAAATAATTTCACTTCCTCCACTTGAGCCCCGCTGAAGCTAACATCATGGGACAACAGAGTGGTGGCCAATTAAAGGTTTTTCGCGTCATAATTTGCTAGGCTCGTCTGAGTAGCTAGATTATGCATTTTTGCATCTAAATCTTCGATAGCTTCTTGGACCGAAGTGGTAGCTTGTTTAGCAGTTCTAGTTTCCGGCATAATGTATAAGAGAGCTCAACTCACCTTACTTTAAATGCTGACGTAGAACCCGCTCCGACGTAGAAAAATCGCTCCGCAGGCGCGCGTAGCTCCTCCGCCGACGGCCGCACTGACGGCACTGGCGACGACTGGATCTGCTGTTGACTGGCCGGCCGCTCGAGTACGCCGCTAGCTGCTTGGTGCCGCCACCGTCGTGGCGATGACCAGCGATGAACCTGTACAGCCACTCCGCGGTTGTCTACCGCTGAATAAATTGTTTAATGCGATGTTTAATGCCTTCCCCCAGCCAGCCAGAACCCGCTTTAGTCAGAGCTTGTTTTATCTTCCCGGCCTTTATCGGCTTCCGATATGTCTTTTCTTCTTTTTTCTTCAAGGACCCGTGGTCGTATCTCACTTGCTGTCACCAGTGTAGCACCTGCTATGTGGCCGAGGGTTGTGGACCAATCATTGACCTAGTAGCCACAGTCACAGACGCAGCCAGGATTAACGAGCGGTAGGCCGGAGGTAATACTACACTTACTTGTGGTTGTTGGTGTACCTCAGCTCCGCGTTCCAGTCGTCCGGGTACAAGCTGCTATAGGATAGGCTTCAGCTCTGACTATTCTAATTATTAGACCAGTGGGTTGTATGATTAGAAGACAACCAGTAGTTTATTGCCACTGTGTTTGCTAAGTACAGCGTTGGTTGCGTCAAGCAAAGTCCACGCAGCAGTTACTAAAATAATTAGGAGTTGACTTACAAGCAATTGCGGTGGCTGGCTGGCTGGCTTCGGGGGTGGCGGAGTGTGGCGCGGACCGGCGCAGAGACGGCGCGTAGTGGTGTTGAACTTGTTGCCCCCGAGGCACAGCACAGCACAGCGTCATCTAGATGGCTTACGCCATATTGTTGTTGCAGTACCAGGGTAACCCCTATGACTGCTGTCGACTTTGCTTTTTTTGAAGTGTCTTATGGTCAAATCGTCAGTTGTTATTGTTGTCTGATATTTGCTTGTTCTTGACGTGGCATCAGGGCGATGATCAGCTGCGTCAGCAGCGTAACCACCACCGTGAGCTGGTCGCTGGGTCCGGTACGGCAGTGGCAGCGGTCGGCAAGTCGACCTTCACGGCGGCCGGTCGGCTGCTGCCCCCGAGGCTCCAAAACCCGGGGTTTATATAGTGGATCGTCGCGTGTCGTCACTCGCGACTTTTCCAGAACATTCGGCACGGGCAACGTCTCGGGCGTCGCCAAGTAGGTCACAGAATTGCTGACGCCGGTCAGTGACCAGCTCGCTCGGCTGATCGACAGCGACCGCTCGCCTCGAGCGCACCTTAATTCTTTATTCCAATTTACCATAAATGTATTATTACTAAATGCCCTTTACAATGGGTAGCAGTCTGGGAGCTTAAAGGTTAAGACACATACCACGATCCTATAATAACACATTCAGGAAAAATGAAATATGAATTATAAATTACTTCGGCAGCCTAGTGACAGTATCTTTGCTGTATATTATGCTTGAGTCGTGGCTATACCGTGGGATCCGAATAACTGATCGTCCTTTGACTACTGACATGAGCAAAGTAAATTCATTTAGACCAAGTGACCATGATACTGCCATTTCTTTCCATCTGCCTTAACCATTATGCACCCAGACTGCTACCCATAACTGTTAGAACAAAGGAATTATTATATCTCATTACATTTGATAAATAAAGAAGACACACTTCTAGAAGGTAGTACTGAAACCGACACTGATGGCGATGGCGATATACAAAAGTATGCATATACAATAATGACCAAAAGTCCATTCATTTAGTAAACTGGAAGGAAAGATCTAAAGCAAGGCCAGTGCTTACCAAAATTTCCGCCTACCTATGCGGAAACAGGAAATTATGAACGTCCTTCTTCTATAAATAACCTGTGTTTCACTTTCCTGATTCTCTGCTATCAAGCATTAAGAGACACTTTATTTCACTCCAATATTCAACTATATTCTTAAATGAGAAACAAGTGCTGTAATGCTCTCACTCGTAGATTTTTTAAGGACTATCGTCTAGATTATTTATAAAATTCCTCCATTCATTCTATACGAACATTCATTGTGTTTGAGAAAATAAAAATTTACCCAAATTTCTTTTAATCTAGACACAAACGTCAATTCTGCTGTGAATCCGAGCGAACGATGGACTCATAAAAGCTATAGCAATTAAGCCGAACCGTCAGAATTTAATTATTCGAAGCGTTAAAGATCCTTGTAATTATTAGTTTACAGTGATATGGGTGGGCCGCGATCTCCAGCCAATGAATTTCAAACAAATCGGAGGATCTACCCAATAACGAGTCTTCTGAAGTGGTATGGTGCAACATCACTTTACGCCCATATTTTAGCGAAATACAATTTAAAAAATTAGAATATTTCACAAATACAAATATACATATATACGTCTGTAAAAGATTATAACAGCATACTGACTTAGTTTCTTGTTATATTTATTCTGACGCTTTAATAACTAAAGCAATCGCTTCTTTTCCGTTACTTAACTTTTCACTTCTCCGAAGTAAGCTACTGCGGATTTTATTCGAGCTCTGGGTGTTGTAATTTTGATGTTACTGTCAACAGTAATATAATAACAAAACGTACGAGTATTGATAGAAGTTTAATCATTATGAATTCTTAAAGCAGTCGGAATATCTTGCGAATGGATATTCCGTACAATCCGGTCAAGGGAATGTTGCGCGTTTAACGCTGTGTGTAAACAGCCCGACTTCTTCACCTCATGATTATCCTACTACACATCACTTGCAGAGTGTAACAGAGATAAAGTATAAATCCTTATAATTAATAACAGTGTGGCTCTAGATAGTGCTAACTTCATCTATCAGCTGACACGTAATTTTTACTTAACAACATAGTAGTTTATCTGTTACCAAAACGTTACGCAAAATAAGTGTCACTATTTCTATCTGCTATTTTATGATTTTTATCTTGGGACAAAATCTTTCAGAAATTTAGAAACTGATAGCTTTTAGCTTAGAATAAATGAAACTTAGGATATTTATAAAACCATTCCTCTTCCTCGTGGATGTTACGACGTCCATATCCTGACTATCGTTCTTCTACAACTATGAGGAAACAAACTACTTGCTTGAAACTTTGGCTAAATGAATTTACATCCAGTATCCTGATTTGTACTGTAAGACTGGATTGTTACTCATTTCAGTATTCTGAAACGGATTGTGTTTGACTTTAGCATCACTTCAGCGTACAACAGGTTAATATCTCAATACATACAGAAACCAGTAGTTATAAATTAAATCTTGATTGCGTTACTATTCAGCAAACGAATAGGAAATTAATCCAATAATATTTTGGTTGAATGATGGATTAGAAACTGTATTGTTTCATTGATGGAATTATACGGATGTTTGACTGATCTATTAATATCAAAAAATTTTGAGCTTCACTTTTAAAAATGTTTATCAGTAATGTTTAGATGCAATTACAAATCATATATTTACATTAATTCATTGCCGAACGAATTGGATGAAGGGTAAAGTTCATCAGTGACATTAGACAGTACTCAATTCATATTCACGATCCAGCCATCAAAATGTCGGTTTAAATAAAAAAAAAATCCGAAATTGCTCAAAGGAATTGGAATTGCCCCTTCTGATGGACCGTGGTCGTTTTTTTTTTTTTTATTTTTTTTACGTTGCTTAAAAACTAATCTTTTCCGAGCCATTGCAATAATAATGACTTTACTAAAGAATAACAACGAAATTGAATTTGGATTGCTTAATAGATACATGCAGACATGTGTAGCTTTTGCTTCTCATTAAGTGTATAATATGTTTTCACTGTCCCAGTGTACAGGCAACACAAGAAAAACGCTCGTAAAACCACTTTTGCCCGCGGCATGACTCGAACCGTGGAACCGCGAGACAACGCACTAGCTTCCGGGATCAGCATGGCATCCGCGAATCTGAGCCACTTACAGTACCATCCTCTCTGGATTACCAGAGACAGAAGCTAAGGTAACAACAACTTATAACCAACCTGGCATTATTTTTCCTCCTTCCTCAAATTTCCTGTTTCTTTCTTGCAATTTCAGATTTCGCAAAATAAGGTTATCCTGTCATTATATTGAGGATATACATCAATTATATCATTACTGATCACTAGTAGGAGCAGCATTTTGTTAAATACGGAATCTCCTATTAGCATGTTATTCGTCAATGATGATTTTTTGTTTTCGTAAGAATAACTACTCACATTTTCAATTCTGATTTGCTTGCTAATACCACTGTGTCCAACAGGAACATTAGCTACAAAAACTGCACATTAGTTTGATTTAGGTCCTTGGTTATTTTTAAACAGCCATCATTACCCCAATCATCAATCTCCCGCCTTTGCCATCAGCACTAGAAAAAAATTGGTAATGTTGAGTGGCACAAATCGTAATGGTTAAATTAAATATATCGGAAAACTGGCTTTCAGTTCCTACTCACGCATGATGCGTTGACGCTTTCTCATTTCAGCCAAAACATTAATTTTATGATTCTTTTCCACTGTTCCAATTGACCACGAAACATATATAATTTTACTTATATGATATGTATTTTGCAACAAGTGAAAAGGAGATAAAGAATGAAAAAAAAAAGATTGACAGCATGTGGGCTTGAACCGAGAACCAGCACGTTTACAGCCCAGCGCGTTACCACTCAGTCACCTGGACTTACAGAATCTTGTGCCTCATCAATTATATGACCAAAGAAAAAATATACATATAGATACAACATTCCGTGATTGAATAGTAATCTGTATAAAGAATCGAACTGTTATAAGAGAAGTAATCAGTTAAATGAAAATATTCCAGATGAGACTGGAACATAAATAATTTTTCATTTCGCCACTGTGTGTGTCCAGCTATGAGACACTATTTCTTGTATAGGGAAATTGCTATAGCGCTACTACTAGGCAGAACATCGTGGCAACATCGCAGAAAGTAAATATGGCAACGCTTACCAGGAAGTAGTCTTAACTTTCCTACTTCCTTCGGCAAGGAAGAATACCTTTATAACGCGTAAATAATACACGTAATAATTTAACACGAGCAGCACATTTGGCAAAAGTTTTTGTTGGTTTCACAGTTATCCAACTTACAGCTGGTAATTGAAAATACGGTGGGAATCCATGTTAATTGCATGAGGGCAATACAAAAAGTAACGTCTCCTAAGCATTCATAGATAAAGAATCAAATTATTTTATTTAATTTATTTACCGTTTTAGAGGTTCAACAAATATCTATTTTTCTACATCATTACCATTTCGGAACACGCGTTTGTCGGTGCTGTGAATGACTAGCGTCGTCTGAAAATCGTTTACGTTCTGGTCTCTTATTCGGGAGGACATAGGTTCGAATCCAAGTTCGGCCATGCAGATTTGTGGTTTCCAAGGTTTCCCCAAATCAATCCATATGAATACCGGAATGGGTTCTTTACAAGGGCATGGCCGAAATCCTTGCCACTACTCCTATCCAGCCAATAATCACCTCTATGTCGACGAGGCGTAAAATCATAAAAAAAACAGCTGGCTAAATTTATTCAGGAGGTCGCAGCTGGCTTGAAATCGATTAACGATACCTCCTCCCTATCCTTATTTTTTTTGTTTATTGCTTTACGTTTCATCGATGTTGAAGTTATTAAAGAAGGGAACGGCCATGGCCTTCTATAAGAATCATCCCAGCATTTGCCTGGAGCCAGAGCGTTACCGCTCACACGCCACGCTCGGTCTTCCGGTCTTTAGACATTATCAACCTTACTTTACCGGTAGACTGTGTTTGTTTGAATCCTTGAGACCTAGGCGATTATGGAGTCGATTATGACGGGTGACAAAACTTGAGCGTTCCACTTTATACCGGAGACTAAAAAACAATCACGCGAACGGCGACATCCTCATTCGCCAAATGCTTGTATTTATTTATGTTATTCCAAACAAAGAATAACGCAGGTAATTTCACGCCTTGTTAAGTAATGAGCATTTAGCCCCAGTGTTTAATAAATCCCAGTGCTGTAAAGATCATGAAGTAATAGTGTCAGAAACTACTAACAGCATTGTAGAAAACGGGAAAAACGGTAATTTAAGAACTCCCTGCCTTTAAGCCCGATTCTCAATTAACTTTAATTACTTATACCAGTTATAAAAGAATTTATTTTTGTCCTACGATAATAATCTGGTTGTAAATATTTTAGTGACAATGGTCGTTTGATTTGTTGCGGTGCTAATATTTAGTTCTACGCGATTAACTCTCATTTATTTATATAGTGCTTAATCATTATCGTCCACCTACAAAGAGAGCAATAATTCCTCGTGTAAATTATTTCTTTCTGATACGCGATGATCGTTCTACTGTGAAATAATTATTTTGGAAACATGTGTGTCGTTTGAAAAGGGACAGATGATATGATTTCGGCGCGGCTTGAAACCCGTGTAGATTTCCGTCAGTTCTGACGCCGCAAATCTTTCATGCTTACGTCGGCTATTAGTTACGAAACGTTGGGTACTTTCGCAGATATTTATCTTATTTCCTGACGCAGTTAGGAAAGAATCATGGATACCTTATACTCATAAGCAATGTGCAGTCTCGGTACGCTTAAAAAGAAAATACAAGTAAAGATAAATTTCTAAATTAAAAAAAAAATATAAGAACTACTTGGATTTGAACTCGGAACCGCTCGCTCAACAACCCAGAACGCTAACCACAGGACCACTGCACGCTCGGTGCTACTTTCCTCGTATAGGTGTATACAACGCAGTGAAGGAAGACTGTTTCATTCAATCCATCTTGGAGAGAGACACTTCCGAAATAATTTCTTGTTTCTGTAGTTTCGTAGTACTAAAAATTCTACCTCATGGAACATGATTATCCCTTGGTTTGTGGACTGACCAGATATATGAGTGAAATATTATCCGAAGGAATTATCAAAATGAGTATAACAATCTTATCGTTATAATTTTATGCTAATCAACTGTAGTAATATACAGCATTGAGCCTGTTTCCTGCCTCACTTTAATGCAATCCCGTTAATTACAACTTTTGGGATAAGTTTTAAGATCTGAATTTTGGTAAAGTATTATAGAAATGTAATGGAAGGTTGATGAACTGTTCTGCCAATAAGAATCGTCAGTGGGAGGAGCTTAATTCCTACCTGATAGCCAATTGTTTCCTGCATTGACTTAAGGAAATGAAAAATCTGCAGTATAGATGGCTCTGAATAAAATATCCACCAATGAAATTGCGAGGAGGCGGAGCCAGTATTGCGTTACTGTTGCCTGGGATGACATTGATGCCAGATTGTGCAAAATAAGAGTGATAGAATTTTTCAGCGGCGGCCAGAAATAAAGTCAAAGACTGTACATTTGACCCGCTTACGCCTCACCTCCCCCCCCCCTAACGCCGGCCCTGCTTTCATCCCACTTCTACCCATACAAAAAACTTAAGTTACAGAATCTCAAAATACACACATGCGTTTCATTTGATCGAGCAGAAAGAATGGACGAGAAGGAAGTGAGTAATCCTTTTACTATACCTGTCACATAAGGTTCTATATCAAATCGAACTAATAAGCAGCTAACTTCTCAGTAAGTTAACAGTAATAAATGTTGGGTCTTCATAACATTCTAATATGTACACAAGAACAAAGTTCTTCGCAGCATTGAGAATGAATGTAATGTTCGTCGGTGACTACCCAAGCGAGCAAGGTGTTTACGCACAATATTTCGTAGATCAAATACTCTGTCACCATTTCGTTCACATGGCTAGTCTTTTGAGAACATTAATTCTAATACTTGTCTCTTTCATCTCCATACTTAAGAATGATTGACATATTAAGAAACTTTCAATTTGCAACATTTACATTTAGTAATCCTCATAAAACTTTCTACATATTGGTCTCAGAAACAATGGATCAGGAAGAATTGTCATGAGGCGATATTAATAAGGAAAAGAAAAATAAAGTACATCAATGTTGAATGAAGGAAGGCTCAAGGCTGCCGTTTCATAAAATGCTAAACACATACAAAACTACCACAACGTTTGTGGTATTCCTTACTTATGTCTAGACCTCGGCAGGGCCGGCTTAAGGAATTTCGGGACCCCCTGCGAAGCTTGATTTCGGGGCCCCCTACTTCTTTTCTAGATGTACTTTTGCCTACACTTTTGATAATTTTTGTGACTTTATACAGGCACACACACACACACACCCACCCACCCACCCACCCACCCACCCACACACACACACACACACACACACACACACACACACACACACATACATATATATATATTTTCTGTGTGTATAGCTCGACAAGAGACGCGCTGAGATTTTTCTAAATCTGTGTACAAATGGCCCAGCAGTTTTTTGAGTATTAGCTGAACGGGAATAATTTCGCCAAGTCTTTGGTGCTTTAACAATGCATCTAATATGGATCTCCAAACTACTGTCACTTTCTTTTCTGGTTAAGCCCTGCTGCCCATTGTGTCAAATAAAATTGTTTTTGTATTCAATTTCATAGCTATTATAAATACACTTTTTGAACACGACATATATTTTCTTGCCTTTCATTGCTAGTGCATATAGGTATTTGGAACTGGAATACGTGATCAATCATACACATTTTAATTCAACAACTTTTTATAAGAAACGTCAAAAGATGAATGAGTTTATTCGAACGAAATTACTTAAATTGTTAAAACATGTTCAGAACAATATACGCCATTAGATATATAGGCCTATTGTAATTACATCAGATATGACATTCTCAAAACTGAATCTGATGAAGGACTTCCCGTGGAACTCCACGCTTTGGAAACGTCTATTGTGAACGCAGCTTATTAACATTCTAAATTTGTAGATTATTTATTTTAGCAGGAAAATTGTTCGTTAAGTAAGGATAAATTTTGAATGGCACTGTGGCGCGGACCCCTGAAGCTAGGGGCCCCCCGCGACTGCGGTTCTTGCGGTAGCCTTAAACCGGCCCTGGACCTTGGATTTTAGGCAAAAACCTATTTTGTTCCTCACTAAAATACATGAAAATAACATCATATGTATACGATTTATGGACATTAACGGCAGTTATTTGTGATTTTATAGTGCATAAAAATGCCTAAATTGATGTTAGGACCTATTTTTTTTACCCACTTTACGAATTTTTCTTTGGAATGTCAACAAAAACGTTTTAAATCAGAAAAACACAAATATTTATTTAAGTGTTTATTTCCAACAATTGACGTGAACGTGTGTGGAGTCACTGTCGCTAGGTCCCTGTTTGGTATTAGTCGCACAGAGGTTGCAGTGAGCCGTGTGTTCCCATAAAGTATCGGTATGACTGACGGTACCGATCTCCAAATCGTCTATAATTAGGCAATGGATTAACTAGTTTCGTAATTTCTCAACGTATAGAAACATTGTGTATTGTTCCGTGTGCAACAAACAGGTGAGTAACAGGGCCATATTTAGTATCTGCAGGTTTCGTAGGCTATACCTGTCGTGCGGGCCCTTATATAATATCCTTGTATATTGTGACAATCATTACAATACCCAGTATTTTGTATTAAAAGGTTTATTAATTTAATAATTAGTGATATGCAAGGATAACTTACTGAGAACCGAAAGTTCGAAACGTATTTTCTGTATCGTATTCGAAACTGAAGTGAACGAGATTACAAAGTGATGCTCCCCCGTTCAATTTTTCGACCGCTGATCGATAGATAAGGTGCTTCCTATTATAGTTGTGGCGTTGCAAATAAAAACCCTCTGCAACAACCCGCAGAATTACAAGCTCAAAAGTATTAATAACAATACGAAAGAGAAGGCCTACGTATTAAGATTATACAACCGATAAAATCTTATTAAGATCACCAAAGCAAGCAATACTAATTAAAAAGACAATATTGATTATTCACACATGCATGTCAACAGGAAAATAGCTACTAAACTGTTTGAAGACAACGCTCCACTAATCAGAGCCTTCCAATGCCACACCAAGAAATCGAGATTCCTGAATGCTGAAATAAAGTTTTAAGAGAAGTAAAAAGTGACTTAAACAACAAACTATATAAAAACGAATTTAAAAAAATAGAATTAATGCTGCATTCTAAATACACCTATTTCAATTACAAACTAATGTAATTCTTTATAAATAATTACTTTCAAACAAAACGTTAAAACTGGGACATCCCACCGCTACTCGCTGTTTACCACCTCTTTGCCATTATTTGCCCGTTCGTTTGGGCTGTCATATTGAAGGTTGTTGTCTCTCGACATTTCCTTCTCATCGTTTATGATAGTTCACTTCTTTTCTATTGGTGCGTCGTCTGGTTGACTATTTTATTGGATCAGTGACAGTGGACTTTTATGGAAATCAATTTCTGTTGTATGTGTACCTAGATTACTGATGAGTTGGTTGTTGTTTTTGTGTGCGGATCTGTAGAAGGTGGCTGCGCTTTCTTGAAACCTTTGCTGAATTGTTTGGAGACCTGTTGCTTCATGGAGGTCATGTGTTGGGAATCGTGATGGCAGATGTAGGGGCCTTTTGAGGGCTCTGTTTTGTATGACCTGCAGTTTATGGATATTTGTCCTTGAAGCATACCCCCACACTGGGCATGCATATTCAATGACTGGTCTTATTAAGCTGCAGTAAATTTTTACTCCAGTCGCTGGCGCCAAAGTACCGTCTCGGTTTAATAGTGGATACAGATGTTGCAGTCTCGCGTTGGCTTTTCGCTTTATTTCTTCTATGTGCATGCGCCAAGTTAGTTTGGCATCTAAAGTTACACCGAGATAGCGTGCGGTATTTTTCCATGGAATGGGCTGTCCCTGGAGTGTAACTTGCGGATGAACTGCGTTTCTCTTTCCTCGTCGGTGTGCTAGCATGATGGCCTGCATCTTTTCTGGGTTGATGGCTATACGCCATCGTCTTGCCCAGGCTTCAATCTTATCCAGTACTTGTTTGAGGCGATGCGTGGCGAGTTCCCTTTTTCGGCTGCTGGAGAAAACAGTGTGTCGTCGGCATACTGAGCTGTTTTGACACCTAGCGTTTCCGGGATATCCGATGTATACAGTGAGTACAACACCGGTCCCAGAACCTATCCTTGAGGCACTCCTGCGTTTGTTTTTCTTCTCTAGGAGAGAGCTGTCCCTACCCTCACCCTGAACTCATCTTCCACACAGGTACGATTCTAGGAGCTGTATATATGGCCCGGGGAATCCCAGCTCAAACAGCTTGCATAGCAACCCGGAGTGCCATACGGAGTCGAAGGCCTTAGCTATGTCAAGAAGCACTTGTCCACAGAAGTTCCGGTAATTGAAAGCCTTAGTCACCTCCTCGACCACTCGTAGGAGTTGGTGGGTGGTAGAGTGCTCCCGGCGAAACCACATCTGATGGTTTGGGATAAGATTCCCTTCATTGGTGATCTTCTCCATCCTTGTAAGCAGTATTTTTTCGAATATTTTACTAACCGATGGAAGCAGGTTAATAGGACGGTAGTGCTGGGGAAATACAGGGTCCTTGCTGGACTTGTGTATCCCAACGACTGTTGCCTGCTTTTTTTGGAATGTCCATATCTAAGGGGGAGAAATGCTTCTCAAAGTTGTCTGCGAGAGCATCCGCCTTCTCCTGCGGGAGGTAGACTAACCCCCTTTCTCCGTGGAGCGGAGGAAGTCTTTGCTTCCGCTTCGTAAGTCTCCTTGTCTGTATCCCCAGGGAGTCCTCATTGGGCCGAATCATTGAAACTCTGGCCTCCCATTCCTTATTTCTATGTTCTGTGAGGGCTGCTTTTAATTCCTTTTGAAGTCTATTAAGCAGGCTTTTGGTCTTTCGATTCCTCGTTAGCTTCCACTCTTTTATGACCCGGTTCTTGTTCCGTATCATGGCCAGAAGATGAGGTGGAAGCTGTTGCATTGCATGGTTGTTGGTTTGTTTCGAAGGGATGGCGGCTCCCGCTTCTCCCTTCACGGTTGCTTCAAAGAACTTAAGGCTCTCCTCCACATTTTCGTGATGTCTTGTTTCGAAGGCGTGGGCGATGATCTGTCGGTATCTGTCCCAGTTGGCGTGTTTGTAATCCGGAACAGTTTGCTGTTCAAGCTGCCATGGTCCTACTGCTATCTCGAAGAGTACAGGACAATGATTGGACGACAGCCGCTTGATGGTGCTGGCTGCTAGGTATCCCGTGATGCCTCTACTGATGCAAATGTCCAAAACGTCGGGACGTCTTCCATTCGCCGGGTAGTGAGTAGGCTCTTCGGGGGCATTTACATTCATGTTTAGCCTTTCTGCCAGTCTCCTTAGCTGTCTTCCTGAACTGTTACACGCTCGACTGTTCCAATCAGTGTGTTTATAGTTCAGGTCGCCGCCTATGATCAGCCTGCCCCTTATGCTGGCCAGGTTGTTGATGTCTTCACCTTGTAACTGCGCTCGTTGTGGACGATAGGCTGACACTACAGTGATTTTTCCATTCGCGGTGGCTACTTCGACTCCTACCACTTCAAGTTGGTTCGTTGGTGGGAGAGGCACTTTGTTGTGTGGGAGTCGCAGTTTAATATATATAGCTACGCTACCGCCTGCTGTTGGTCGGTCATAGCGGTAGCAGTAGTAAGTTGGTACTGCTTCTCTGATGCCTGATTTCAGATGGGTCTCAGACACAAGCAGATGTCCACTCCTTGTTCATGTATAAACTGTCTGAACTCAGTTGACTGGTTGTAGATACCATTTGCGTTCCACACACAAAACTCGATTCAATGTATATGAGGAGCTCTATCCATTATGTTCTAAGGTAGTGCTGGTGGTTGCAGCTAGATCTGACGTAACTGCTGCCTGTACGTTCATTGGCAAGCGATTTAGAATCTCTATAATGTTAAGCATCATTTTCATCATGGTGTCCATCATTCCAGACAATTTATCCAAGAGACCATGCACCAGGCTATCAGCTGCTCCTTGTTCACTTGGCTGGTTGAAAGGGGTAGGTTGGGTGCGACCGTTTCGGCTCGATCCGCAGTCAGGTTACTTTTCCTATCTGCCTTTGGTGTTTCGGCGTGGTTGGCGACCTGGTTTGCACAGGTGTCCGCGTATGTGCTCCCATTTACACCACTAGTTGGATGTATCTTATTATTCTTCTCACGTTTGGGGTTCTGCTTTTTCTGAGTCTGACGTGAGTCTTCTTTCTTGTTAATGTCATTTGGTTCTTCTTCTTGCTGGCCAGCCGTTGGCGGGATCTCCTGTTGATTTCTCCCTTGCGGTTTCTTTCGGCGTAGGAGAATTTTGTCTTGTTCCGCGGGCAGTCCTCTTTGTCGATCGCGGGCTTTTTTGTACGCCTGGCATCCTTTGTAGCTTGCGACGTGGTTTCCACCGCAGTTGGAGCATTTCGCCGTGTCACGTCCTCTCTGCGCTGTACATTGGTTGGAATTATGTTTACCAGCGCACTTGACACAAACTGGTGGCATTTTGCAATTCATTGCCAAGTGCCCGTAGTTCGGGCAATTGAAGCACTGAGATGGTCCAGGTGATGAGCAGAGTTTTTCTGTAGTTACTTTGAGGTGGCATATTGTCTCTAACTTTAAGATCTCTATTTTCTGGAGTGTCCTGCATGTTGGCCAGGAAAAGGGGCATTGCTACGTTGTTGCCCGGACTCCTTAGTTGAGTTACTGTCTGGATGTTAAATCTTATCCCCTTTAGCTCCTCCTTCAGATCGCTGGCTAGAAGTGTTCTGGGTATTCCTCTGAATACCACTTTCAGCAGGGGTAAGGCCCCAGTTGGAAATGTGTAGTATAGGGTGCCCTTTTGCTGCAATATCTCGGTGACCGCTGAGTAGTCGGCCACCGTAGTAAAAGTAAACTTGATTTTGTTCCCTCCTGCAGACTTGGCTGCGAAGGGGTCCTTGACGACGGCTTCCACTTGGTCGTGCAGCGTCTTGAAATTTTCTTGATGTTGGACCACTATAGGTGGAATATGGGCCGATCTCTTAGCTGGCGGGGATGGTGTTTCCTCAGTCTGCAGGGGCTGGAATGGATTGTTGGTTTCTATTACCAGTTCCGGGTCCAGTGCGGGTGGCGGCTTTGCTGTGGGGCGGGGTGTTATAAATCCTTCCGCGTCTGGTTGCTGTACTTTGCGTCGGTTTCCTCCGCTTGCGGCAGCAGTCGTCTGCTTGGGGGTATTTGCTTTTTGAAGTTTGTCTGCGGTGGTGAATAAGGCGTCTGGAATGGGAATGTTGTGGCCGAGTACTCGGTCGTCCCCTTCTTCTTCTTGTTTGCTTTCTTCTCTTTGCTGGCAGAAGCACTGGAAAGATGTTGTACGGGCATGCTGACTTTTTAACCACTTGCGCGTTGTTCGTTCCTCGGTTGCTTTACTTTCCCCGCTGTGATCGGTGAGGTTCTTCTCTTCGATGCGCGGGGGTCTACTGATCAGTGGGCAGGCTGGTTCATCGTGAGCGTTATTCTTACAATTCCGTCGGCGTCCACCCTCAAGTCCTGTGGGAACTGCCTGGTCGTCGTCAGTGTTGTTCCGTCCGCTTCCACGTCTGGTAGGGATAGCCGGGTCGTCACCATTGCCGCAGCTCCCGCCGGCAAAGTCGAGTGCGCTGGGACACTCGGCCCGCCTGGGGCGGAAGAGCGGCTAGCGTATTCCTTGTCGCACATCTACACGTTACGATGGTCAACTCGGAACTGCACTTAGATTTCATCTTCCGACGAAGTCACTCGCTATTTACATTGCATACAAAATGAATTTATCTTACCTAACCTTCCGGACATGAAGGCTAGGGAATTTTAGTTCGTACTGCAGATGTACGACAGTGACTTCAACCTACATTTATAAGCCCCGACCACAGTATACTGCAACATGATGTTTCCATGGAGGAAGGAAATATTTCCTTCCTCCATGAATGTTTCAATGGTTACAAGTCTTCATCGTTGAGCCCCAAAGTTGTTTCTTTTTGGTATATATGCATTGAAATATTGTTTTAAAGTACTATCGTACTTCAAAGGATTGAACTGCGCATGCGCATACATTGTTTTATATTTTCAAGAGCATTTAAGGACTGCCCTGGTGAGTAAACAGTAACAATGTGTTGAACAGTTTTCACTATTAAGCTAACAATAGTTTAATAATTTAACTGCCGTACATGTAGGTTTATTAAGTTTTTGATGAAAAATAGGACAGCCATCTTTCAACAGTATCACAAACCCGAATATAGCTTCTGGGCATCGGACAGGATTTTAATAGTATGCATGCCCGGGATTTTCGTAACGTTATCTTGCCCTGTTATTGTGCCTATGTGCGGCAACTTGTTCGAAAAAATTTAAAGGAAAGGTCACGGGAATTTACAGCTCCTGTTGCTTCCCTCAGGATTCACGGAGGTAGAGCTCCGCGTTCCCATCACAACCATTGACCCTAGAAGCAGCGGCGGTCTTCGCCATTGCGAGGCCCGAGGTGGCAGATCCTTGTGAAGCCCTTGTCCTTTGTGCAAAGTATGTCAATCGAAAGTAGGGTTTTCTGGTGATCGACGAAAAATTCAAAAGTCATAAATAAATAAATTTTGACTTTTAAAATATTATATTAGAAGGGTTATTAAAAGTTAACAAACATAAAGACCTCAATTTATTAAGGATAAACTGAAACATATAAATGCCTAGAAATATATACACAGGGTTTAAAAATGATGTTTGCGGCTTTTACTAAGAATAATGGATTTAATTAAAGCACAAAAATCTAACGGATGAGCTACGTCATTTTCAATTCAAAGAATAGAAAGGGCTGAAAATCGATTTTGTGTCATCGAATTCCTCAAATATGTTTTAATAATTTTTAACTATGAAAACTTTCTTTCTGCTGATGCAACTGTCTTAGGTGTGGTGGAAACTATTCTCAGGACTACTTCGATAGTGGGGTACACTTCAGTTAATGTTTTTTCTGTTATATATATATATATATCTCATTACTGAGATAACGCCATCATTTTCTTGTTATAAACCGATAAACATATTCAGTTCCTCATGAAATTCTTGTCCATCAATATCAGATATCACTGTAGCTTCAGAACTTAGAGTCACGAATTTCCTTTAATCTTTTTCTGTTATGCATGAAACCAAATATGTTCTCATCATTTTTAAGTACCTCAAATCTACGTTCGCAGCTTGTGCGCACGTAAACAACAATAACATAGTAATAGTTTATTTTGGAAAACTCCTCCGCTTGCAATTCAAGTGCTTCTTCTTCCCCTTCATAATCGAATTTCGTTCTTTTACCTCTCTTTTTCACGATTATGAACTTTGTGAATATCATTTTCATCAGCTGTTTCTCTTGCCGCCACCAAGGATGATTGGAACCCATTTTCCCGATAATTATCATACCAATGTGCAAATGCATCTAAGTGTTGTATAGCCGCATCTAATTATGTTCGAACTGGGAAGACTGCGAGACGGTGCGCGCGAAGGCGCCTGTACCAATATTCAACGGCTATATGACATCAGCAAAGCCAACTGGCCAAGGTTGAGGAGTTGCTTTATTCCCCCCCAAGTCGAAGATAAAGATTTTGATGTGGACAAGGCTGCGGAAGAAACAATTTGAGCAATCCAGGACGCAATGAGAACTGCAATTCCACTAAAGAAAACAACGGGAGTAAAAGACAAACCATGGACAGAAAGATTGCAGAAACTACGAATCACAATGAGGAAGGCAAGAAAAGCATATCAACGTTGCCTCATTACAGAAGAGAGACAGACTCTTCTAGATAGATATAGGAACAAAAAGCAAGAGTTCAAGGATCTGTTGCTGAAGACAAAACAAAAAAGCTGGGAAGCCTTCGTTAGACAAAATATGAGATCAGGCCCATGGGGCATCCCCTACAAGATTGCCGCTGGCAAAATTAGGCCACCTACAACCTTGTCTACTGTAAGAAAACTGGATGGATCTATGACCACCAACTGGATGGAAACTGCACGGGAGTTACTTGCCGTGCTACTTCCAGATGACAATACAGAAAACGAGACAGATCGGCAAAGTGAACTGCGTCAAAAAATGTGGGATCCCTACGAGAGTGAACATCAAAAATACGTCATATCAGATGAAGAGATAGTAGAGGCAATATTTTCCCTTCCAAAAAGAAAAGCACCTGGACCTGATGGGATACCAGCAGAGGTCCTCCAGGAGCTGGTCATCCAACTGGTTCCAACCTTAAATAAACTTTTTAACGAATGCCTGGTACAGGGAAAAATACCAAATGCATGGAAAACGAGTGACGTGATTATCATAGCGAAAGGTGGAGGCAAAGACCCACAACTTCCAAAATCCTACCGTCCAATCTGCTTACTCAATGTTCTAGGGAAAGTACAAGAAAAGATACTTTGCAAGAAACTAAAGGAACATAGATTAAAACATGGGATGAACCCAAATCAGTATGGGTTCAGAGCAGGCAAGTCAACAGAGGACGCCATCAACCGCTTAATGGAAATAGCTCAAAACTCTTACAAAAATTATGTGGTGGGAGTATTTGTGGATATCGCCGGCGCATTCGACAATCTCTGGTGGCCCGCGCTGTTCGAACGCTTAAGAAACATCAACTGTCCAAAAAACCTCTATACCAGTTTTAGAGATTATTGTAGAAATAGATATGCCAAATTGCGGTGCCCCAACAAGTACATAGAGAAAAGACTGTCGAAAGGTTGCCCGCAGGGATCAGTGTGTGGACCAATTTTCTGGGACATTGGTTTGGAACCGGTCATGGAAATATTGCAACAAATGTCAGAACTGCTGGGTGTGGTGGCATTCGCCGATGATCTCGCACTTCTGATAGACGCGGACACCAGGCAGGAACTCGAAACAAAATGCAAAGCAGTATTGGATTGCCTGAGTAAGTGGTGTGCAGCAGTTAAGTTAAACCTAGCCCCACAAAAGACGACCTACATGCTCCTAAAAGGAACACTCAAACGAAATCCGGTAATTAGGATCCAGGGAAAAACAATAAAGAGAAAAGCAGTAGTCCGCTACCTTGGTGTAAACCTGGAGGAACAACTGAAATTTGCGTCTCACATGGAGGAAGTATGTGGAAGAGCAGCACTGGTAATGCACAAATTGATAAGCATTGGCGAACGACGGTTTAATCTGCCTCCGCTCGTCATAAGAAGATATCACGATGCAATACTGACCTCCATTACTGGATACGCTGCAAGCACGTGGGCCAAGCACCTAAGAAAGGTCAAACCAAAGGAGCTGCTTCGCCGTACGCAGCGAGGAATTCTGCTCCGACTAACTGGGGCCTACAGATCAACGGCCACAGATGCCCTAACGGTTATACTCGGTATCTGGCCCCTGGACCTGGAAGTAAGGAAGCGAGGAGCGCTATACTGGATTAAAAAAGGAAGGTATGACCAAGCTGCTGAAATAATTGGAAGGCCTGTTGAAACCAAAAAAGATATTTGGGATGCGCTGATGGATGAATGGCAGCAAACATGGACTAACAGCAACACGGGCAGAAGGACCTTCGACATGCTTCCTTGCGTGAAAGAGAGAATGAACATGACTCACCTACAACCATCTCCAGGGCTCATACACTACATATCTGGCCATGGTCCATACAACAGTTTCTTAGAACAGAGAGGCCTCAAAGAAACAAACAGGTGCGACTGTGGTGAAGTAAGTACTCCCGAGCACGTGGTTTGGAGTGCAAACAAACTGAAGAATCAAGAGCATATCTCCAAATACAACTTCAGAACAGAAGAATATACGATATACTGCGTGATACCGAGCTCTGGCACTTGCTGAATGAAGCTGCTAATCTAGCGTCGCAGCGCGAGAAGGCGAGATTTGTTGAATTGAAACAGGCAGAGCGTAGGGGACGCCGCGAGCAACCGGCATCAGAAGCAGAAAGAAGGACAGGAGAGGAAGAAACTCAAGAGTAAAGAACAACCCAAATTTGACTACAAGCACTGCCCATGACTAAGGCGGTGCCTGCACCAGGAAGACGGCAAAGACTCAATTCATCGTAGTGCCTCTGGAAGCCAGAGGCACCTTCTCCAGGGCTCAGGGGGTGGCCTGCTCTGATTCCAGGAGAGAACTCCTGATGGGGTAGCAGGTGGCTCCAGGGACAAACCGGAGAAGAACGAGACCACTACCTGGAACGTGAAGCTGGCTGACGACACTTTGTGGTCAGCATGTCAGCAGTCGCCCCGCTGCATCAGCAGAGACAGCTAGCGGCCAGATGTCGACGCAGGCCAGCAGTGGTAAAAGAAGAACGTATACAAATAGACAGTTTATTAATTAGAAGTATGAAAATACAAAGACAATTGCTGATATTGATGTGAATTAGTAAGATTGTAGATTAATTAGTAGATTAGTTGGTAGATTAAGTGGTATATTAATTATTAGAATAATTAGTAGATTTACTATTAGAATACTTAAATCCATTAAATCCTTTAAAAAAATAATTATCCAGATATATTATTAACAAAAAATAAAGTAAATTGTTTTAAGAATAAAACTGTAGAAACTAAGGGCCTACTTTAGGTAACAAGGTAGTAGGCTATGTAAAATCAGGAAATAAAATAAAAAATAGCCGCATCTACAATAGTTACATTTTTCGTCTTGCAACATTGTTTTAAATAACATTTATCTTTGTAAGAATGTCATACCATATGACGAAAGCAACTACAAATTCGTAGGTAGTTGTCTGTTGTATTTCTTGCTGAATCCCTTAAAGCATCAAACACATCTCTTGGTTGGTATTTGAAGGCCTTACCGATTCTACCCTGCATTCCCATCTAATTTCATTTTAACGAAAAGGATTTTACATGTGCTTTTAAAATAGCCCACCTATAACAGTAATTGAAAAAAATAACTCAAGGCGATGCTGCTTCTCCCATGATGATATTCCAGTTATGACTCTCACAGGGTTTAGAAATAAGTAAGTGTACGTTTCTGGACACAACTTTTTTATCCACGCATATTGACTTCATTATCATATCCTTGGCATCTGCAGTTTTGCAGTGATATATCCAGCAGTTCTAGCTCTGTAATTATATCATTAATGAAACTCTCAGTTGTGTTTTTCTCGACAGCTAAGATGTCAGCAAAAATGCTCTTCAAAGTCAGCTGAATTTTTATTAAATATCTTATAATAATTAACAATTGCTCAACACGAGAAAGTTTAGTTTGCCGCTAGATTCACTTGAGTATGAGTCAGATATCAATTTCTCTCTATGACCTCTGTAGGCCTAATTGTGAGATGTTATAAAATTTACAATTGCAAGCAATCTTTCTAAACTCTCTCCATCGCTGCCTTTCTTGTTCAGTTGGAGTCAGAGCTTTTGGTTTACTTTTTCTGTGTCATGCTGGTTGATGTGGAGACGCATACAGAGGGACTTTGGAAATTTCCACTACTTCACGACCAACTGATGTATCCGTGTTATTCGTTGCCTTAAAAAAAAAGTATTTTCCTCATCCTCATTCCAATGTTCATCAGATGAATGTAATATGTAATTGTGCCATTCTAAAACTTCGTAAAAATCGTTTCATAATTCATCAGATGCTGTGACAAAAGTAGCACTCTATTTTTGGTGTGTGTTTTGGGACAGCAAAAATAAAGTGCGATATATAGAAAAAGGTTATGTTTATTTTATTATATTTGAATACATATTTTTCATTACTTCTAGGTTGATTTAATGCCTCAAATGGTTATAGCGTACGATTGCGGTACATACGGTACGTCCCTGGTTAAAATCCAGGTCTCGGATGTAATTTTTATATGGTTTATAAATGGCCTTTACTTCTGGCAAAGCGTTGATTTGTTTGATGCGAAGATGCTAGGACGTTGCGTGGTTGCAATTACACGTTAAACTGTAGGTCTCCTATCCCTGGTAGTATGACCAGTGTATAATACGTTGATACGATAGATGTGCTACGTTGCACAGCTGGTACGAAACACTGTGACTAGGACTTTGAGGCCAAAAAATATATAATGATCTCATTCTTTATTAACAATAACTACCGAGTGAATTGAAAGTGATGCAAAACAAACACCTCAAGTGGGAAGTGATTGACGTTCGTCATTTCATTACAATGGCGTTCAGAAACGCGAGAATCTTTCAATCCAGTATATCGTGAGAAAAACTTTTAATGGTGGTTTGTTAAGACAGCGTTTGGATACTATTTTTGTAAATAACAGATTAACCAGTGAGGTGATAACATGAGTCAAGTAAAGAAAAAATTTTAACGTGCTTTATTAGTTTCGTAGATTATAAAATATGCCTACGCTAAATAAAGAACAATACACTATAACAGAATATGGCTGGCAACCCTGGTTTTGACTCTCAACTCACTATTATGGAAACAATCAAATGAAAACGTTAAAGGAAACTGAAGGCAGCAGGAAAACATTTGTCACACAGCCGAGCTAGAGACAAGTGTGAACACAGGAAGGGTGAGCCTTCACTCGACCTACTGTAGCGCGAAGTAGCACCTGTGTGACGCGATCTTCCAGCGTAAGGTGACAAGAGTTGACGAACACGGGGATGGCCCGAGCGTAAAACGTAAACACTATAAAAGTAACAGAACTGAGCGTTCAAATGGGTTTTCTAATATGCGAGGCGCGAGATTCAAATAGTAATGAATTTTTCGACTATGTTTTACAGTTATATAACAAACAAATATTATTATTCACTGATAAACTATTTAATTTTGATATCATTAATCTTACTGTTTATACGAATGTGGCATTGAATAAACCTAAATGAGAAATTTTCATTAGGTACTTATTAATGTATACTTTACTATCAATTAACCAATTTTTTAATCACTAATTACTAAAGATAAAATATTTTTTTTAATATAAACTTTTTCAACTCGGGTTGCGCGAGGCCCTTCCAAGAGCGAGGGCCCAGGCGATTGCCCTGTTCGCCACTCCCTAAGGCCGCCCGGCCTAGAAGGATGCGACGGTGTCAGCGTCACGCTCCGTCCGTTGTTTACTTTCACGGTACTCACTGGATAGGAGGCTGAGTGGGCCCAGGGAGCCATTACGGACGTCCATCTTTGACTTCATCAGGGATCGAACCTTGATCATCCGGGCAGCAGCCAGGCGATTTACCACCTGAGTTATACTGCCACCTGTTCGAAACTTTTATTTTGATATAGTTAAAAGACTGTCCAGTTATATCAAAATAACATAAAATTTTAAAAATCACACCGACAATACCAGATTGCTAAACAATTTATATTGCAAACAGTGGATTTTAAATATATAGATCGTACGATTTGGTTGTTCAAAATAAATTCCTAATTGTGTTTGGTCAGTAGTTTAACAATCTGCAAATTATGGACTTCACAGTCTGGAGATGTTGACAGAACTGTCTGCATTGTAAATTTAACTATCTTTTTATAAATAATACAATAAAAACAATGTACATACAGTAAAAATATTAATATATAATAAAAATCTATACAAATGAGCATACGAATATATACCTTTTTAATAGAAAACAGAAAGTGTCAATGGAGAATTTTAAGGCTGCATTAAGAGGTCCACTGTTTTCTGAGTGGAAATTAATCACATGTGGAGTACCTCAGGGTTCTATATTGGCGACACTATTGTTTTTAATATATATCAACGATCTACCTTGTGTTTCATCTAAAGACTCAAAATTTGTCCAATTTGCAGATGACATATACATAGGAATTAAAAATACTCCAAATTTATCTGCAGAATATATTTCAAATTATGTCTTTGAATTAATTAATAAATGGTTTACAGCTAATGGCTTGTCTTTAAATTTTGATAAAACTCAGTAAATGCAATTCAGTACATCATACAGATTAACACCAGATATAGACATAAAATTTACAGGCCAGTCCATTCGAGAGGTAGAGTGTTTGAAATTTCTGGGTTTGTATATTGATCATAATTTAAATTGGAAAGTACATGTTTCTGACTTACTAAAGCGATTGGATGCAGCCACATTTACAATTCGTAAAATTTAAGTTATTGGTGATCTCCGTATGAGCCAGATAGTTTATTTTTCTTATTTTCACTCCTTATTGTGGTATGGAATAATATTCTGGGGGTAATTTTACCCATTGAGACAAAGTGTTCAGACCCCAAAAGTGTGTAATAAGAATTATATGTGGGGTTAGCAATAGAACTTCATGTAGAGAGCTGTTCAAGAAGTTAAGGATTTTAACATTAGCGTCTGAGTATATACACACATTAATGTCTTTTGTGGTCACAAATTATACTTTGTTTGAAACAAATAGTAAAATATATAATTATGCCACTAGAAGTAAAAATGTTCTTCACAAGGATTACAAGTCATTGTCATTTGTTCAAAATGGGGTCCAATATTCAGGGTTACATATCTTCAATATGCTCCCAACACATATTAAATGTCTAGCAGATGATAAGAATAAATTCAAGAAGAAATTGAAAGAATTTTTAATTGACAACTCCTTCTACTCTGTCGAAGAATTTATTTCTAAGATATCTACAAAATAATTTCCAGTAACTTGTGTAAATGTAGTTTACATAGCCAATTTACCATGTATGCTATGACTGTACATCTTCTGCTATATATATTATTTTGTTATGGAATTGTTTAATGTACCAAGTATGCTATAACTGTACATCTTCTGGTGTATGTATTATTTTGTTATGAAATTGTTTAATGTACCATACATGCTATGACTGTACATCTTCTGATGTATGTATTATTTTGTTATGCAACTGTTTATCTGTAAATTAACAACTTTCCACATCCCACAGAGCCAGTCTCTTATATTGGGATCAGTGGAAAATTAATGTATTGTATTGAATTGTATTGTATCAGTAAATGAATATTCATCATTTGTATTTTCAAAATTTATTTCTCAATCAATAGGAAATACGTGACAAACGCACATTAAGAGTTTTATTGATTTTAGATAATCACGTCCAGCTAAAATCAGTTAAATTGAAAAATGTTCTGTGGAATTACTTTTGTCGATGTTACATTACAAATTATATATTTTTTATTGATGATATTTCATAAACATAACCACAATTTTGACAGCCTAATTTGGTATTTTTGGAACTTATTTTTCGTTGGGAACAGCCTATTTTAGGCACCCAAAATAAAAATTTTAGAACCTAAAAATCTGAGGTCTACTTATGACAGCAGAGGATGAAATACATGGCTAGGCTTTCACAAGCACCTGCTGTCAACCCAGGCTTTATCGTGGCAAGGTGATCACAAAATACTTTAATACTGCCAATATCTCCAACCACTAATTAATCAAGGAACATTTTTAAATAAATAACTTCCTTAACACAGTCACTTAAGGTCATATACTTGGCCTCTATTGAACTATGTGTAACTATATGTTGTTTTCTAGAACATCCACCAAGCATGAGTGTAAAACCAGACTAAGATCTTCTGTCCAATTCACAATCACCCCAATCAGAATCAACATACAAAATTAACCGCTTCGAATCTGCGTGCTAGACTAGTTTCATGAAAGTGGCAAACTTAAAGTGCCTCAAGAAGCGCTTAGCCACCTGTCAATGGAATTCGGTGAAACAATACCCATAGCGCGAAGCTGTGAAACTATATCCCTCCTATTATTAATGGCCAATATATTAAGCATCTAACAAGATCACCATATGACAATGTCGGTTCTATTTCAAGTTCTTTGGTCGCCTTAGGCCCAATCCACACCAAAGACTCGCGGTGTGGACGTCTGGTGGAGACTTGCTGCAGACGCGGCAATTTCTGAAATCCCTTCTCTGTTAAGAAATGGCGCAATTCACACAGAGGTGGCGGAACAGTGGTGCGCCCGTTTTGTCAGTGCCACGTCTCTTGGAAGTCTCGTGTGGCACATGACGCGAACGTCCAAGTAGCATGTGGGCTCTTATGGACACCGGTGACAGGCCAACCAGTTTGTAAACGATACCCTCTCCCCTCCCTCCCTCCCTTATCCTTCCCCTTCCCCTTCCTCACCCTCTCCCTCCCCTCCTTGTAATTGATACCCCGCACAGGCAGCCGGTTTGTAATCGATACCACCTAAACATCAACGACCTTAACGCTTCACTGAACACGATAACCGATACCGCATATAACCTCACGCTTCACTGAGTACTGTAATTGATACCTCACGCTTCACTGCACACTGTAATCGACAGCTTCACGCAGGTAGAAACCTGTTGTAACGAATACCCACCACGCTGACCTTGAAATCGATATCCCGCAGATGCAACCGATTTGTAATCGATAGCCTCGCGCAGATAGAAAACTGTTGTAACCAATACCAACCACGCTGACCTTGAAATCGATACCCCGCGCCGGCAACCGGTTTGTAATCTATAACATCGCCCAAGTTGCCCTGTTGTAATTGAATTGAACAATACACGCTTCTATAACTTATTTATCACAGCCATTCAATTACACCCCGCGAGATTTAATTTATAGTGATTAATCCGTTTCATCCTAAATATTAATTAAACACAAAATTATATCATTTGCAGTAATTAATCAGATTTACTATGCTATTACTTTATTGTTTCCAAAAATCATAAGCATTTTTTACAATGTTGGACAAAAGAAATGACCTTTTGTAAGTGGTACTCCATTTTTTACTGATTTTCAATTATACCACGCGAGTTTTCATTTCTAGTGATTAAATAGTTTTGTTATTATAATAAAATGAAGATTAAAATATTTTTGTTCTAAATATTTATTAAACGCTACATCTATTATAAAAAAATCCTCAACTGATTTCATTATTAATTAATCTAATTAAATTAATACAGTCTTATTACAATTAAATAGACATTTGGTGTCGTAAAGATGTTCCTCGATATTAAAATACAGTAAAACTCCAATTATACGAACTCCGACCATCCGAATCGCTTAAGGCAGTCACATTAAGAAGTGCGTAGAACAAGTTGAAAGGCGTATCAACTGAAGAAGAAAGGAAAAGGAGAAAAAGGAAAAAGAAGCTCAAGAAAAGGAAAGGGAAGAGACAGGAGAAGATGGGAATGTCGTGTCGCTTGAGGAATTCAGAAACATTCTTCTGAAAATTTCTGGATGTTCAGAAGTTAGTGCTGAAGATTTAGGAGGGTGGGTGGTATGTGATTCGTCAGACCCTGGGTATGAAATTCAAAATGATGATGAACTTATTGAAAGTGTCGAGGAAAAGATGATCTTAATGTCGAAGTTGAAGCAGACACGGGACCATCAGCTAGTCAAGCATTAGCCGACTTGAAACTGTGTTAAAGTGGATGGAGCGTCAGCCCGAGTGTGACCACATGAACTTCATCATCGTCAAGAGGTTTGGCGACTTGGCTGCCCGAAAATGGATGAATACAGTCAAACAGCTTACTTTGACCGAAATTTTCAGCAAGCAATGACTTATTTACATTTATTTTCTTTTTTTACGGTACATTCATACTGTACTAATGTACAGCACTTGTAAGTGCCCTTAACATGTTAAAATGTTGCCTTTTCATTTAATTAATTAAAACCTCTTTTTCTTTAAAACTAGTTTTTTCTCCCATTTTCAACATTCATACAGTAATTAATTAAAATAGACCCTTTTTCGAAAAAAAAATCCAATTATCGGAATTTTTTACTATCCGAATGGGGTCCGGTCCTAATTGATTCGGATAATTGGAGTTCTACTGTATTTTTAAATTCACTTCAGACCTGAGTCCACATACTTTAATCAATTTTCTTCGAGAGGACCTGGATTCATTTCTCGATGAATCAGCTTTCCCGAAACCGCTCTAAGGAAATGCCGCGGTGGTTCCTTTTGTAAATGGACACTTCGTTAGCAGTAGTCAATAATATCTAATGATCCCATAAAATAATGAAGAACGTTTCAATGCTTCCATGCTTTGAATTCCTTTAGTCTTTCTTTTGCTCAGTAAGATTACCGCTTTATGCTTGGCGGCCAAGAGACAGAGTTTGTGAGAATATTCGTAGTTAGTAACACTATCATTGTAAAGTTATATACCAGCTGTTATTTAAAGGTGAATGGGATTAAAAATAATTATAACGACGCCCACCAGGACTACAGTCCATGTATTTTAATTGAGTTATTGAAATTCATTTTCAACTTATCGTGTAGTTATTAAACGTTTATATTAATAATAACTTCCACGCTTCATTATTTGAAGATCATATATTTTAAACATTTCCTTTTTCATTTACAGATACATAATTCTTTTTCATATCACCTCCAGAAAACAAAAACGTTCAACTGAACGTTTATTCTCATAATAATGTTATTACAAAGACATATATTAAACATCAGCGATACTTGAACAGTCTACAGCACTTACCACCTCTGTGGCATAAGCCCCGATTGTTATTAAAAATTCATAAAATTAATTACGTTATTGTGTTTTTAGCAATATTTGGCGTCATACACGCCACCCATTTTGACGTTATAGAATTTTTCACCATAAAAAACAGGAACGACAAAATGTCCACATCGACGCCATACATGTACATATTTAAATACTTCAAATACCTTTTCCTTTATATTCATACTTTAACACTCGAAAACATTGAAATTCAGATTCAGGGTAGTTTAATAAGAATTTATTGTCAATACATATTACTTTCATTCAATCTTTAGGCTTGAAATACACAGAGAAAATATATATATATTACATAGTTTTAAACATTTACGCATCATATCTTCAGTTTATCATGGATGGGGGTCCTCCTTTCCCGTATAAAACCTTAAGCCTACCACATTTCGAAGGCCTAAAACTTTATTAGATTACGGGTATACTAGCCAATATGCGTTGGGGTGCCGTTTATAAGTAACCGTAAATGGCCCATGATAAATATCAAAAAACGTTTTAAATCTCTGAGTTCAAATTGCCCAGTCTTCTATGCGTTCTGACCAACACAAGTTCTCCCAAATTGTACTCAGTCGGTATATGCCCTTTCTTTTCATTCTATCCACAGCTTCTATTTCATTATGTCTGTATCTCTTTTCTCACATTCAATTCAATGAAATTCAATGCAAAATAAACGATAAACTTGGTTGGATTTCATCTTATAGCCTCACGCGCAGCTTTTATTTTGCTAGCCTAAATTAGATCTCCATAGAAAAATGCACGTCCTTTTAATTGTGCTTTCTTTCTACACTATAAGGAACATTGCCACTTCCTGATCTTCATTATTAAACCCTTCATCAATCCTAACATTACCACTAAATGACTTTCCAACGCTGTCACCACACACCAACAATATTTATTTTATTATATACATAAATATCTTTCTATCTGATCTAAATATTGTATTGTTATTCAATTGATCGAACATGAGCTAACCTAAAAACAGGATTTACAACATATAGAAAGGTTAAATTTATTTAGAAATTATAGTTAATTAATGAAATACTTATTTTTGAACCATTTGCCTTACAGTTTAAAATCCAAAATTTATGGACCCAAATTCTGAAAAATTGAATATTAAATAAAGCAGTTATTACATGTATCCTTAAATATACCATCAACATATTTTTAAAAAATGTTATCACACAATGAAAGCTATTTGTATTTTCTCTAATTTCCTCAATAGTTCACGAGAGCCATTTGCCCTCACGTGGGTAAAGGTGTTTAGTTTAATTGCATTTTTATTGTCAGTGGTTACATATAAAATGTTTTTGCAATAACTGATTCCATTTGTGAATCAATATTAACAGAGATTTTGTGCTACTGAAAAGATAGTTGTCAAATTGGCTCTCCAGAGTGACAACACGAATCTACTACTTACATAGTTTAGAAATTTTCACTTATAAAAATGAAAAACTGTATATTAATTACAACAATAATAAGTTAGACACCACCTCTATTAAAAGTTAATTGTTTGAGATTCTTAACATGATGATGGATAGTGTATCTATGCTAATATAAATTATAAGTTTAAATAATTTTTTTAACAAATTGCTTGATCCTTAACTAAATGGCGTCAATTTACATTCTGACGCCATACCGAAAACTGCCTAGGGCCGACGCTGGTGCCAGAAGTACCTTCTCTTCAAGCAGACCGTTCAAATACGCCTTAGTGACGTCATTTTTAAATACGTATCCACTTAAGCTTCATAAGTTCCTATAATGCGGATAAGTTGTAGCGCGCCTATTAATTATATCTTATTTTAGCCTATATGGTTTTACACTTAACTGTTATAGTCCACTCGCAGACCAACCAGGAACCGACTCTTATCTGTTATGCCACATTCGGTCGAAGTTGTGTTAGCACAAGAATATCATATCGACTAAAAATTCCATGACCATCCTATTATATAAAACGCTAACGTGGCGTCTGCATGCGTCGTCTATAGCTGCTACACGTATTGGCTACAGAACGGTCACGTGACAGCCGTCACAGCGGTCACTCTCCAATCAACAGCCACCATATTGCATTCCTTCCTTCATGTTGCATTTTGTTTATTTACTACAGTTAGATGCAGAAACTCGTGTAAGGAGAATGGTGTTCGATGTTTATGTTATGTTATTTGTATCAGTTATACGCCAAAATTCATGTAAGGAGAAGGGATTCAATATTTACGCTATTTTATCTGTGTCAGTTATAAGGCCTAGGTTAAACCATAACCTAAGATTTTTTCGGCAGACGGTAAGAAACAGTGAAGTGTATTTAAAACACGGAGAAACGTAATGATGTATTGGTCAAATAAATAACAGTTATCCGTTTTTGAAATTATAGTCTACTTGATCTTAAGTAAAATGCATTTATTTATGCAAAATTCTAAGCAAATACTCTGATAATCTGACCAGAGCAACGTATTTATATAACAAAAGATATCATTAAAAATGAGTAATTCGTTTCTCCTTATAAGCTTTTCCAGAATAAATTCTTACTACCATTATATATGATACCATTACTTTTTTATACATGTGTTAACTATTAAATGAAATTTAATATAAACTTTTATTAGATTTAAACAGTCAAGGATATGACTATTTACAGTATAAGCGATATGACACTCGGAATACAACAACGATATTATTGCCGCAAAATAGCAGTGAGCAGAGATATTAGAAATACGGAGAGCAGGGAAAAAAATTAATTCGAGGCAATTATGTGTCACAAAGTTACAATTAGTACGTTCGTTTAAATTTACATATTGCTTTTTATTTATCTACAACAATCAGATGCAAAAATTCATGTAAGGAGAAGGATATTGTATGTGTATGTTATATTACCTGTATCAATAATGAGTACTGGGTAAAAACACAACCTACGATTTATTTTTTTATTTTTTTTTTGGCCAGAGATAAGAAACGATGAAGTTTATTAAAAACTCAGAAGAAGTTTACACGAAATGTACGAATCACGAAATATATCATTCAGATAAATGGCAGTTATCCGTTTTTGATATAATGCTTCCCGTCATTTAAAGTAAAATAATGTAAATAAATCGTTATTACTGGAGATCGCGATTCTGCCAGGAATTGCTGTGGTAAAATGTAAGAATCCTCTAGAAATATTTTCCGTAGTACATTTAACTGTGCCCGTCCAGGATGTATTACAACCTAATTTCTGCTTGAAAATAATGGTAGTCTACAGGCTGTATTACAATGGAATCACTGCTTAAAAACAATATGTCTTGCGATTGACTACAGCATTTGAGAGTATTAGAAGTTATGATTTTCGAAAGCAATATTAATGGAGGGTTGTGGTTAAGTTGACCAGAAAGCCCACCGACACATTTGATTACAGCGTAATTCACTCTGAAATGAGTTTTACAAACCAATTAAACTGCTTTCATATGCGCAAAGTTACTGAAGGTATTGCTGTGTAGAACATTACCAAATCAAGGCCACTAGCATTATCTAATAACAATCCCGTATAATTAACCAACTGCAAAATAATAATAATAAAATGAACTGCCAGAATATGGCGTTCAAACCGTCATTTTGACGTGCTAGAAGCTAGTTATATATATATAGATAGATAGATAGAGAGAGAGAGAGAGAGAGAGAGAGAGAGTATCTGTGTGTATACATGTGCATCAGTTATAGAATAAAAAAGGTATAGGAAAATCAAAATTTCCTTAGCAAACTAATTTCTTAGATTTTAATCCGACGACCATCAAAATTTCCTTAGCAAACTAATTTCTTAGATTTTAATCCGACGACCATCAAATAAAATTTCATGGAGAAAGTAATCAGAAAAACTATATATTCAAGAGGTAAATTTAAAAACAATTCTAAAATAAAATAAAAAATTCGAAATTTTGAAAATTTTAGTACATTGTTGTCTTAAGTGAGAATACTCCAAATAAATATCCTAATGGGCTAAAGTATTATAACCACCTATGTTATAGCTTGTTGGTCCACATTTATAAAGCAATACAGCATGGATTTTGCGTGGCATGGATTCGCCAAGTTTTCGCAGATTTATGGAGGTATCTGGCATCCCCTAAATTACGGATTGGCGGTTTGTATGGACAGAGCTGGCGCCCGAAAGCGTGTCAAATATGTTCTATCGGATTGAGACCAGGCGAATTTAGGGGAAAAGTCATCAACGTGAGTTCACTATCATGCACTTCTAACAACTGTAGCACGATTCTGGCCTTGTGATGCGGACAGTTATCCTGCTGGAAGATGCGATCGCCGTCGTGGAAGACATGAAGCTTGAAGGAATGCAGGTTAATAATTTTCACGTAGTACACAGCTGTCATGGTGCCTTCGATCACTACCACAGATCCCATGAAAGCCCAGTTGAATGTCCCTTGTGGCACAGCACTGCCCCCACCACCTTACGTCCGTGGCGCGGTGCATCTTTCGACCAGACGTTCATCTAGAACACGGCGAATACAAAAGGACATTCAACCTGGTGTAAGAAGAACGGTGACTCAGCCGATCAGGAAACTCGTTTCCATTGATCCACAGTCCAATCTCAATGATATAGTGTTCACTGCAGTCGTAATATCATTGAGTCAGTATGGGTACATGCGGAGCCACATAGTCAATAATGTGCGCTGAACAGTGTGCCCCATAACGCCCTGCCGTCAGACCTGCCACAGCTCATCTTTCTCAAAAAGCCCTTTGATCACCCTAAAGATTTTATTTTATTTGTTGTATTATAAAACCTCATCAAATAAATTATTTATGTTAAAATTTATATATATATATATTTTTTTTAATTTTTGAAATCTGCACCAATTGATGGTTCTTTATGCTCATGACATTACAACACATATACGCATGACGCCAAGACATAGCAAGTGCCACAATATCCCTACGTTATAGCAATTGGCGTCTTGAAAAAAAAATGTAACTTTGCTTTTTAGCACTCAAACAGAGCCACTTTCAACTCTTTTACCGAGGTTTTTGGACTTCGCAGAAAGCATTCTTTCCTTTCGTTGCTACGCGTCCTTCCTAATCACCCAATGAGTGAAGCACATTAAGTATTCCTTCCATTAATAGTTGGATTTTAGCGTATAAAAATTAGTCAAATAATAAAAGGGTAGTTGGTTGGTATTAAGTTGGATAGCGAAGGAAATACCAAAACCAGTAATCAAGCTTTTATTAGTATATTGTACGAGTAAAATTGATAAAGTTTGGTGGTTTGATAGGGTATTGGAGACAGTAAAAATAAATAAAATAAAATATAAATACATCAACCACAGATGGTTATAGGGACTGGGTCTTGTTAAAGGAAGGAGATCCAGACAATTAAATTTCACCTGAGGAATACCTAGTGTGCGATAGAGACAGAAGAAGAATTGGTGGACAATTATTTTTACTGGTGATGACTATTAATGTTTATGTATCTTTACAGATGGTGAACATGAATTGCTGAAGGTAGAATTTTGGGGAGATGGGTAAGTACAAGAAACTAGTCATATTCCATAGATCCCAGATTAGGAGACTGATTGAGTGGGATGTGAAGAAGAAATAATTTACAGCAAAATAATTAAAATGAGATCCAGGGAAAGAAGGCTTTTATATTTAGAATTTAGGGGTGGAGATCTAAATATAATTAGTATTAATTGGAAGGGAATGGATTTAGTGATACAAGGGAGTAAAGCTTTTTAAGACATTTGGTGACGGAAGGAAGGTTTACACAAGTGATAGAACAAAACACAAGGGGACACAATATGCTGGATGTTTTCTTAATGAAGCATAATGAAAATTATGTTGTGAACGGAGGGAATAGTTGTTCTTGAGGCAGTTGTTGTGGACATAATGGGGGTTCAGGAAATAAGCAGCCAAGGAAGATGGTGGTTATAGCTGCAATTATAACAAGGCAATTGTTTCAAAACTGGATAGAAATTTTAGGGATTGAACGAAGGTATTCAGACAATTATGGAGAAGAAGTTACTGAAAATGTGAAAATGACTGTGATACATTGTATTATGCCCGGAAGAATTGTCTAAGTTTGAAATTTTCCTGTACTTCAGATGACTGGAAGTGTGTCATAGCAGTACCAATTCATGAGGAGCGGAGACAAATAGTGTTGAGAACTATAGTCCTATTAATTTGACTTCAGCGATAGTCAGGTTGATGGGGCGTTGTATAGCCAGCTATAGAATGGAAAATCTGTGAGGAAAAGAAGTGGTTTGTAAGTCAGCAACACAGATTTAGAAGAGGCTATTCATGTGAATCTTATTTAGTCTAATATGTACCAGATATTTCAGATTAAATTGAAATAAGGCATTTGATAGAGTTAGCCACACAATGGGTTGTGATAAGGTTAAGACCATTATGATAAAACAAGATGTTTCAGTAATTGAAACGATAAATGGTTTGGTTTTGGAGTTATTGCAGGATTGAATGCAGGTGAAAAGAATTGTGGGCATATACAAGGCATTTACTCGCGATGAAATCTGGATAAATAGTGGTGGGGGATTTAGAAACAGCGTGTGAAAGTATATAGGGGACCATGAATAAATAGCAATTGATTTCAGGAATAAGGGCGTAGAAAAGTTTTCATTTGCAGATAGAAGAGTTATGGTTTGGAACGAGTTACTTAGATCGGTATTGAACAACACATCTCAAAGTTTTATGCTACAGCCCCCAAAAAGACAGTACTCTCAGTTAAAGTATTTTTAACCAAAAATTTGCTCTTGGCCTTTTTTCCATTATAATGGAAAACAAATTTGTCAGAAGAGTCAATAAGTCTTATAATGTAATCTTGGTAAATGTTGGAAACGAGTGGAATATCTACCCTTTAAAGAATTGGCATAGGCGTTGTTTTTCGTCTTTGGCGAACAAATGACATTTAAGATATTGTCTGAATGTCTGCGTTTAAGTGGGAGTGAATGGTAGCACTGATATTCATTTGGCCTTCGGGTGCAGTATGCTATTAAATTACAGTTTTACTCGGAGAAAAGAGAAGTGTGTTGAAAGTACATTTATTGTAGGAAATTCTTGAATGTTTGAACAGTAGATCGAAAGTTTCTCCAGTTTTAGCGCGTTACTCAAAAATCATTGAAAACTTGGAGGTTTATTGTCAAGTAGGTATCCACAGAATGTCATAAATTGATTTCACACGTTTTCTTAAACGAATTATTTATAGTTCATCTCAAAAGCCAAAGCGTCAAGTGTTAAGTATAGTTTGTAGTGATTGCACTGTCGTAAGATATAGTTTGTTGTACAACACATTGTTACTCCTTTTCCTTTATGTATATTTATATTCAAATGTTGTGATTTGATTCTTTATCGGCCGTATTTCTTTTAGTGATGAATGTGCCTGTTCGGCCCGCACCAGCTCCTCCAGTTCAAGATAAATCAAAATTTAGTGCAAGTTTTTTCGATGATTGGGGAGATGGGTAAGTACAATATTCCGTAGATCCCAGCATAAGAGACTGAGTTTGATGTGGAGAAGAATCAATTTACAGCAAAATAATCATGTAACAAAATATATGTATGGACTGGGAAATACACTGTCACAGAATATTATTTACTTTAATTTTAACCCCATTCCTACAAGTTACTGGTAAATGTTTTGCAGATACCTTTTGAAAGAGAGTCTTATGTGGATTAGAAATAGATGTTAATTTTTTTTTCATGAATTCAAGTTAGTCCAGTGCCATACATTTAAAATGTGTTGGGTGTGCGTTGAAGATATGTAGTACTGAATATCTGACCCCTTTTACTTCTAGTGCCATAATTGTGTATTTTACCATTTGTTTCAAATGTAGAGTAACTAGTGATTAATGTGGATATATGTATGTCACCATGGTGTATTTGAGTGGTCTGTTTCAAGAGAAAGTTTATCTGGAACTCCGAACTAGTACTAGATTGTTAAAATCTGGGGTTTTATCTAACAGGCAATACCGCTCGCTTCGCGCTTTTAACGTGACGTCATGTTCACGTACAGTCATCCGCATAAAAACATATGTGGACTATACAATATCAACATAAACTGATATCCTGAAGGTGGATCAGATGCAGGCGGCCGCTGGTAAGCGGCCGCAGATGTCCGATAACATAAGCAGATGTTCTGCTATATTTTCTAGTATTTCTCTGATGAAATGCGAGCTACACCTCAAACACTGAACATCTGGTTGTGTTATCGGACATCTGCGGCCACTTACCAGCGGCTGCCTGCATCTGATCCATCTTCAGGATATCAGTTTATGTTGATATTGTACAGCTTTAAATTATTGTGGCAGAGCGTAGCGAGGTCACAATACACGTTTTACGCGGATGACTGTACGTGAACGTGACGTCACGTTAACAGCCCGAAGCGAGCGGTATTGCCTGTTAGATAAAACCCAAAATCTGTTTTAGTGAATTATAGGAAGTCAAAAGTGTTAGTGTTCTGGCTGAGTATCCAAAATTGTGCGATAAAATTTTTTGGGATTACTGGTGATCACAATTCTGCTAGGAATTGGCATCTTAATACTGCAGTAGTCAAACGCAAGAGAACACTAGAAATATTTTCAGAAGTACATTTAACCATGTGATGCTGGTCCAGGCTGTACTACAGTGGAGTTACTGCTTGAAAATAATACAACTTGCAGTTGAGTATGGCAGTATTATGATGTCATTAGTGAATGTTGTTCAGTGGAACCGCGATCTCCAGTGCACCCAAGTTCTTTCGTTACCGAAATTCCTCTGTAAACTTTGTCAAGTGGGTTGAACCTCGTATAACAGTCCGAACGAGGTTCTGTCAAATTTTAGTCTGACACACACGTACAGTTTAAAAACAATGGTATTATATGTTGATTTTCTATTTTCTTCCAAGAGCTATTGATAAAGTCTGGAATTAGATTTTGTGGAACTTCACTGTTAAAGACTTGAGCAATGTCAAGTACTGCCTTGGTATTACATTTTTACAACAGGACAAGGTTATAACCTTGAATCAGAGGGTTTGTATTTTCAGCATGCTCAAATGTTTTGTTGTGGATCATTGCAACACTGTACATTGATGGTCACAAATGTGCAGCTGTCTAAGGTGACGAAAGAACTTTCAGAAGTATAGACGTTGCCATATTGATGATCACTATGCGAACCAGGGAATAGGCATGTAGCAGCCAATCTCTTATGATGAAATGTGGTTGAAATGGGGTTACGTTGGTAATGTAGGGGAGTTATTGTCAGAATATTTTTTTTCACAGGGATCACATTAATGTATGGATTGGTGTAATCCATGGACCAATAGCAGGAATGATTCATACAGTGCATTTTTTAAGTGTGGGTTGACTGGTATTTTCATCAATTTGGGCTACTGAGTTGACAATACATTAGTACAAATAGCACTCTGTCGACTACATGATTTCTAAAATTATGTGTTTGGTTTATAAATTGTATTGGTCTTGGGAATTAATAATGTTGCTGGTTGTTGCAGAAGTTGAAATGAACCTTCAACAAATAGGTTTGTTTGCATTATCTTCTTGCTTTTACAAATAGCATTGTTTCTTTCCTGCATTAATGGTTAGTTGTCTGTGATGGTATAATAGAATCTACTATTCACATTACAGATATATGAACATAACTGCTACTGATCAACCATCATTACTCCTTATGGTAATTTGTGTGTGGCATTTTTTCTAAGGTACTTTTTTGCTTTCATGAAAACTTTTTCTCCTGTTGTACCATCTAACAAAGTTGTATAAGCAATATCAGACCCAAAACTTGAGAAATTAGTGTCGTTCTGATTGTACACACTTTGACAATAAATTTGGTCGCCGCTGAAAACTTCTATCACTCTTATTTTGCAATATATGACATCAATGTCATCCCAGGATACAGTAATGCAATACTGGCAAGCCAGTATTGCGTTACTGTTTCTTAGGATGACATTGATGTCAGATTGTGCAAAATAAGAGTGATAGAAGTTTTCAGCGGCGGCCAAATTTTTTGTCAAAGTGTGTACCAACACCAGCTAAACTTCTACTACAAATACAAGAATATGTTTACTGTATTGCAACCTGAAGTAAACCCCAAGTCTCCGATAGCTTTGTAGTTAAAATCCATTGTTTCTAAATGTTTCGGGTTGCTTCATTTAAGATTCACTTGGGCATCATTTTTCCTCGTCTGATGTAAGAAAGTGGTATGAAAACTTCTGGACTCGACCATAGATTGTTTTATATATTATTAATTTATGGTATGTTAAAATACTAATTTTTGTGGAGTTATAACCAAATTTATTTAATTTATGAAACCATTAAATTTTTAATGCATTTATTGGTTGTGGTAGGAAATTTACTTAGCACAGGTGGAAGAAGAAAAGGTAATAAATCAAAAAGAATATATTGGATTTAATTTAATTACAATGGAGCTCACACTTTTGCTCTCTCCTAACTTCAATTTTAAATTCTTTCAGTCTTTTTGGTAAATTATTAATCATTTTTCTTGTTAATGTATTCCAATCCTTGACCCCCGTTCCTATAAAAGAAAATCTCCCCACACCCTTATGGCTGAAATCTAGTGCCAGCTTGTGGTTCATGGTAATCTTTTCCATTCCATGCACCTCTCTTACTTCTCCCACCAATGTGTTTCCATTTCTCAACACCCTTTTTTCCCCCAATCATTTTTCTAATATAGCCATAGAAATTCCTAGATGCATCAATCGGCAGTCCCCCTGCACCAAAAATATTCTTCATAAACCCATCTTCAGCCACCTTCTTTACCATTATTGATTCTTTGTTTAGTTGTTTCAAGTACGCCCTACAGCCTTCCTGTTTCTTTAGTCTGTTCTCTTCTCACCAACCACTTTAACCTCCTCACCTTATTATAGTATGTAGGTTCTGTACTTCTCTTTGAGTATAATAAGATGTAAGAGGCATTGGTAAACTGAAACAAATGCTAATGTGCTTATCTTTTGTGATGTTGAAATATAATTTTTTGTAGTGTCAGTTTTATTGCAGTTTTTCTAAACACTTTAATCCATCACATTGTAACCATTAGCCAGGATTGAGAAATTGTTAGTTATTATTATTAAGGGCTGTTAACTTTTCCACACTCAGTGGGCAGTTGACATTTTCCCAGATATCTAAACTTCTATCCTGCAATCAAACCAGTTATAAAAAGCCTTTTTGATCGTGTCATGTTACTTTGTCAGTGTCAGTTGTAACTTGATGGAAATAAATATTTTTAGTTAGCGCGAGTGCTAAATAATGAACCACTTGTTAATTTTAGAAGTTTCACACATATTGCAAACTGGAAGTAGATTTCCAATTGAAAAGGTATGAATGAAAAATGCTATAATGAGATTGAAATTTCTTCTAGGCAGTGAAAATAAGGTAGATATGAAAAGTAAACCCAACACCTGCCATAGGTGAAGGCAGTAGGGCAGTGATGAACATGTATTACAATAGTTAGTGAATAGATGACACGTGATGAGAGAATCAGGTGTGAAAACATTGACGCTCACCACTTGAATCTTTGATCAACATAATTATGTGCACTTCTGATTGTCCTGTCACATGTCTTGTCTAGTCATATGATTAAGGTTTCTACTGAAGTATTGTAATATATGTTAGTCTGTGTTTTGTGGCTATTGTAGGATTTAGGTTTACTTTCTCTACCATTGCTTATTTATAATACCGGGTGTACCTGAATGAATACCGGGGTTTTAACACTTTGTAGAGCTGTCTGGTGGCTAAGGTACTTGCTTTCAAAACTTTCGCTGCTCCGGTGCCAGGTTCGAATCCCGGCAGGCACAGAAATTTTGATAGTTGTGTTTGGTCATATGAGCTATGCCAGTACGCTCCGTGGTTCGGATTCCACGTTAAACTGTAGGCCCCAGAGGAAAGGAACTGGCCGTCCTACCTCTGACAAAATGGCTTAGTATGCCTCCTTTGGGAAACGTAAAATTATAATTAATGCATGAAATGAAAGAGCAACTCAAACAGTTAATACCTACAAGTGTTCAGTACGAGCACCTCTCGTCACATCAATAGCCCATTTCTTCTCAAATGTTGATTAGTGTTTGTGGTGTAATTGTTGCAACAGCTGCCTCAATCCTGTTCTTAGGTCGGGTACGTCAGCTGGTGGTGGAGGCACATGCACATGATCCTTTATGAACCCTCAGAGGTAGAAATCACATGGCATCAGATTGGGAGAGTGTGAAGGCCATGAGAAACAAGCTGTCTTTGGGCCCTTTGCAGCCAATCCAGCGGTCGGGTAGAGTGATGTTCAACCAATCGCGTATGTCATTATGCCAATGAGGCGGTGCACCATCTTGCTGCCAAATGAAGTTATTTGGTTCGCCTTCTACCAATTAGGAAAATAGCCATAGTTGTAGAGCATCAAGGTAGGAAGTACCAGTTACAGTTGTTTCTCCGAAGAAAAAGGCTCATAAACTTTCCGCTGAGATATGGAACAAAAAACATTCAGTTTAGGAGAGTCTCGGTGCAATTGCACCATCTCGTGAGGATTTTCTGAGCCCCAGATGCTCACATTGTGTGTTCACATGTCCACTAAGGTGAAATGTCGATTCATCACTGAAAAAATGATCCAGAAAATCTTCGTCATTGTGCAACGACATTTCATGTGCAAATTTGGCACGTAAACCATGGTCTGTTGGCTTTAGAGCCTGTAATGACTGAAAACAATAAGGACGTAGTTGTAAGTGCTTATGTAAAACTTTCCAGACAGTCATCACCGGAATTGCTATTTCACAACTAGCCTTCCGAACGCATTTCTTCGGGCTACCCGTGAAAGATTTTCTCACTCGCTCAACACACTCTTAACGAACCCTTGGTCGTCCCATACTCTTTCCTTTGCAAAAGCAGACGATATTTTCAAACTGATACCATCTACGGATTTTATTATCGCTTGGAGGATCATATCTGAACTTAATTCGGAACACATGTTGTGCAGTAACTACAGATTCAGTCTTTGCAAACTGCAGAACACAAAAAGCTTTGTTCACTAGTCGCCATTTTTGCTACTAGCACTTTCTAATGGATGATGGAGGAAACATTGTGTGCACATGCACAAAGGTACCAACGAACAGAACTGTTTGAGTTGCCCTTTCATTTCATGCATTAATTATCTTTTTTGGTTGTCATCAGTCTTTCGACTGGCTTGATGCAGTCCTCCATCCTCTCCTATCTTATGCCAACCTCTTCATCTCTATATATCCCTTACAACCCACGTCCTCAATTATCAGCTTCAGATATTCTAATCTGTCTTGCTCTCAACCGTTCCCTCCACCAGCAAATTAACCAATCCAGCAATCAAAGTATGACCTACCAGCCTGTCTCTGAAACTTTTTCCTTAAATTTCTTTCCTCATCCATCATTTCTTACTTTGTCTGTCCACTTAATTTTAAGCATTCTTCTGTAGCACCACATTTCAAATGCTTCAATTTTCTTTCTTTTTGGTATTCCTAAAGTCCATGTTTCGCTACCGTAAAGTGCTGTGCTCCACACATAGAGTTTTAAAGTGTTTTCTAATTCCTAGATCAATAGCTGAAACTAAAACATTTTTTCATGAAGGCTCTTTCTGCTAGTGCTATACTGTTTTTAATATCATTCCTGCTTAGGCCATCGGTTGTAATTTTGCTTCCCAAATAACAGAATTCACTGACTTCTCCAATTGCATTCGATCCTATTTTTATATTTAATCTGCTAGTATTTGTATCATTTTGGCTATATTTCATCACTTTAGTCTTGCTTTGATTTATATTCAGGCCGAAATCTTCCTTCAGTATTTTGTTCATGCCATTCAGTAATTTCGCAATATCCTCAGCCCTTTCTGCTAACAAGACAATGTCATCAGCAAATCATAGCATACTGATTTTTTTCTCCCTGAACACTTATGCCACATTCAAATCTTTCTTGTACTTTCTTTATTGCATCCACCATATACATGTTGAATATTAACAGGGATAGACTACAACCTTGTCTCACACACCCTTTTAAACTGATGCTTGTCTCTCACGATTCTCTACTTTTACTACAGCCACTTGATTCTTATATAGTTTATAAAGTATTCTTCTATCTTGATACTTTAGGCCTGGCTTCTTTAAAAATTTTGAACATCTTGTCCCACCTGACATTATCAAAAGCTTTTTCTAAATCAACAAATGCCATAAAAGTATCTTTGTTTTTCTTGAACTGCCCTTCAAGTATTAATCTTAAAGACAGAATTGCTTCCCTTGTACCGCGATTTTTCCTAAACCCAAACTGATCTTCACCTACTATGTCTTCTACTACCCTTGTGCTTTCTTCTGTATAGTGTTCTGGTCAGTCTCACATTTGTTGTCTTGTGCTTTCTTCGGTAGTGTGAAGATGATATTTTTGTTGAAATTTCTCCTGTTTCATAAGTTTTTGATATCAGCTTGAATAATCTTTCAATTCCTTCTTCTCCTAGGGATCTAAGAAGTTCTGCAGGGATCTCATCAATTTCATCTGCCTTATTTGCTTTCAACTCATTCAGAGCTCTATTAAATTCTGTCCCCAAAACAGTATCTCCTAAGTCATCAATGTTGACATCGCCTTCCTTTTCTATTATGCTGTTGTTCAAATCGTCCCCATCATACAGTTTCTCAATGTATTCTTTTCATCGGTTAGCTCTATCATCTGAGCTTAAGAGGTTTCCCTTCCGCAGCTTTAATGTTCACATCTCTTTTCTTCATTTCTCCAAAATTCTGTTTGGTCTTCCTATAGGCAACATCTTCTTTACCTGTGACCACTTCCTTTTCTACTTCTTCACACTTTTCTTCTAGCCATTTTTCTTTTGCGTTTTTGCATTTCCTGTTTATTTGATTTCTAAATTGCCTGTATTGCTCTCTTCCTGCAACATCCTGAGCATTTTTATACCTTCTCCTCTGATCCTTCAGTTCCAAAATTTCTTTTGTGATCCAAGGTTTTCTGGCAGCATGTTCCCTAAAGCCTAATGTTTCTTTACCAGCTTTCATTATTTCAGTCTTTAATGCAATCTATTCGTCCTCGTTGAGCTCCTTTCACAGTTATTTCTTAGACCTAAGTCTACCATTTCTGCAAATTTTTCTCTTGTACTAGATTGTTTCAGTTTATTCGCTTTCACTGTTTACGCTGCTTCTTTATTTGCTTGAATTTCAGCTTGCACTCCATTACTATCAAATTATGGTCAGAGTCTATGTCTGCACCTGGGTACGCTTTACAGTCTATAACTTGGTTCCTGAATCTGTTTGACCACGATATAATCTAGCTGATATCTGCCTTTATCCCAAGGACGTTTCAAGGTGTATATCCTTCTTGCATGGTTCTAAAAGAGTGTGTTTGCCACTACTAGTTTATATCTTTCACAAAATTCTAACAGCCAGGTTCCTTGCTCATTTCTTTCTCCTAGACCAGGGGTCTCCAAACTTCCCAGCCTTAGGGCCATACTGATTACTCCAGTAAGTTCCGAGGGCCAAAACCATATTATCATTGTTGCCGGTGGTAAGAAGTGAAATAGTCCACTGATGAAAAAAAAGTCCGAAAAAGTACGCAACGTTTAAAAAAGGCTGCAAATTGCGAATCAAATTAAGATTTTTCAGAATCCTTTTCATACTGACATTGAAACCCTAGCCCCGGAACTTCAAATGGAAATGATTGATCTACAGTGCAGTGATATAATTAAGAACAAATATCAAAACTCATCTTTGTTGGAATTTTATAAGAGTCTTCCACTGACACAATTTGATAATTTGCATAAATTTGCTCGTGGGCTGTTTTCTGTTTATGGTACTACTTATTTGTGTGAGAAGACCTTCTCCAAAATGAAGTACACAAAAAATGTTTACAGATATAAATTAACTGATGAGCATCTTAAATCTCTTTTAATAATTGGTACAAGTAAAATTAGTCCACAACTACAAACTATTGTCAGTGGAAAATCTCAATTACATAAATCTCATTAGTATTTCATATGTCATTATGCTTGTTATAAGTTATGTTTTTATTTAAAATGTATGAAATGTTAGTTGGATTCATTTCAATAATTTGTTAGTTATTATATACTGAAGTTAAATTTTCTGCATATTATACATGTCTTTACTCATTACAATTCTGTGTTTCTTTATCCAAATTATCACAAAAACAATAACAATAAGCCTACAACAATGGTATGAGTTAGCCCATGACCATATCAATGTAGATGTCATATTAATAATTATTCAACATGAAATTAGAATACTTCAGTAAACTAAATTTAATTTGCTATAAAAAAATATGTTCTCTAAAAGGAGTTTTCATGTATGCTAGCTCTCCGCGGGCCGGACAAAATCTGTCCGCGGGCCGGATGTGGCCCTCGGGCCGTAGTTTGGAGACCCCTGTCCTAGACCAAAAGATTCTACAGTATTCCCCTCTTTTCCTTCTCCCACTATCGCATTCCAATCACCCATGATTATTAGATTTTTCTCTCCCTTCACATATTGGATTAATTCTTCAATTTCAGCGTATATTTTTTCTATTTCTTCGTTATCGTCTTGTGACATTGGCATATACACTTGTACTAACGTGGTTGGGGCGGGCTTAGTTTCTAACCTCATCAAAATAATCCTGTCACTAAACTGTTGATAATAACTCATCCGTTTCCCTACTCTCTTATTCATTACAAATCCTACACCAGTGACTCCATTGACAGTTTGTGTGCTAATTATCCTGTGTTCCCCAGACCAGAAATCCTGTGCGTCCTTCCATTCAATCTCCCTTTTTAGATTTTCTAACCTACCTGCCCTATTCACACTTGTAACATTCCTCGCTCCGACTCGTAGAACGTTTCTATCTATTCTAATGACTCCTCCCTGAGCAGTCCCCATCCGGAGATTCAATTGGGGGACATATTTTACCTCCGAAATATGTATTTTACCCAGGAAGAAACCATCATGATATATGTAATTCAAGAGCATTACATGTCCTCGGAATACCCTTTGGGTCTTCAATGCAGTGGTTTCCCATTGCCTTCTGCATCCCCATGCCATTGAACATTTCTGATTCATCCACCTTTATGGGCCGTTTCCAACCCCAAGGGCTAGAGGGTGCCCTGGACCACTCCCTGCTCTTCCACCCTATTTTTGGAGGCCGTTGGCAAGTACTGGATGACTCCTTATACCGGGAATCAGTCGCCAGAGCCTCGTCCGTGCAAACAGGGTGCACCACGTGAAGGTGAGGTTGACATTTGGTTGGAAAAGGCCATTATAGTCTCTCCCAAAACATAATTTTATGTTTTATGTAATAAGTACTACAAAGTGTTAAAACCCCGATACTCATTTAGGTACACCCTGTATTTTCAATATAATTGCCTTGAAGTACTTTGTAAGCTGCTTAACCAGGAATCAGTGATCGGCTTCTGAACAAGCATGGACAATATTAACTGGCCATTAGGAAAGTGAGCATTTTTATAAGAAAGTTTTATGGTCTCTAGAAACAGCCAGAGTAAGAAGATAATAAACGTCATTAATTTTGTAAAGATGTAGTTATCATAAAAAACTTGGTTGAATCCGGTCTCTTTAATACTTTAATTTTTTGCAAAAATTAGCTACAATAGATAAAATCTGAAGTTATCACATCATTTAAAACGTATTCAGTGTGCATCTTTAAAATTTCCATTAGACTAATTAAAAATTGCTCAGAATAATTAATATGCCAAGTTAACTATTTCATATGCCCCTAATTCAGTATACACTTCTAGACAGGCTTAAGTATGTAGTGCTTAAACCACTCAACAAAAAAAGTCAGTTATATCAAATTGGTTTTTCATTGTCAAAAGCACTATCCAAAATGTTTCTAAAAGCAATGTATGATAGTTTAAAAACACAAACATTCTACCCAAAATTCCAATTTGGCTTTCAGTATAACCATTCATTTGGTCTCTGTATTTACATTCACTAACAGAATTTTAGGATTAAATGACAACTTATTCCCAGCAGGAGTATTTTGGGATCCTTGTAAAAATAATAGTATCATGGAATAGATGTTGTAATAAATTGTTTAGCCCTTAAAAAAACTTGATAGAAAACAAAGTATCACTGCAACACTTAGGGTGAAAACATGCCTAACAGGTCACAGTGAAGATGGTCGCAGTGGACGTTTTATCTATGTGAAACAAAAGCATTGTTAGTAACGAGTCAGCGCACGCCGAGGCGGTGGCGCGCGCCGCTACCCTCTCCGCTCACCGCGATGTCGATGAGAGAACAAAGTATTTTGTTTCCACCTCACTGCCTAGCGTGCTGCTGAAGGTCTGCTTGGCTCTGATTGGCTGAGCTATGTCAAGGCCACGCGATCCAGCTTCTACACTTGATTACACAGTTCGGCTTTTGTATTGTACAGAGTGGTGTTGTTTAATTTTGTCTTGTTATAAATCTTGATTTATTTAATGGATTTAATTTCATTTTACACAACTGCAGATATAAACTAACAGTGTACTGACATTGACAATGCTACCTTCTGTTTTAAATAAATTGTTGTATGAAATATTAAGTACAGATTTTTTTTATAAATTGTACAACTACAGAAAAGTTAATGTTTCAAGCAATTAGACAGTCAGTGATAGATAAATTAAAACAAATTTTATACCGTAATTGAAATAACTATCCATTGTTAGTGACTTGATTAACTATTCCGAAATTATTACACATCATATACCAACCGAAATGGAACATCAAACAGACAATTCAGTCTGACAACAATCATTATAAATTTAAAGAAGGTAAAAAAAATATTTCTCGTGTTATTATTTTAAAAAAAAATGTTGACTGGATTTGAAGTGGACAATTCTGATTTTCAAATGGAAATTCTGATTTTGGATTGAAAAATTCTAAATTTGACTTGAAAATTCTTTGCTAAATGGTACAGTACTTTATTTACAATAATTATCATTAATTTATAGACACGATGAGTTTTTCCTCAACATGTATTGGATTGATGTAGTAACCGGTATAAGCATTTGACTTCTCCAGTTTGTCTAGGATTTTACTGTAAATGTATTGAAAAGTTTGTGGTGTATTTCGTAGGTGGGCATGGAATCAGTCTGGATGGTCTTTCAGATCCTGATTTAAATGGCGACGTTCATCAAGCGTTTGTCTCTGTTCATTTATTTGGTGTTAACTGAACTCTCCGTTACTAGCCGTAGAAAGTAGCCACCAATATGTGGCTACTGACAAACAATCATTATCCCTATCGTTATCATTTCCATGAGTCATTGCAGGTTAATTAAAGTAAATGATACTCGCGTTAAACACACATTGTAAACTATGTGTCGCACCTGCAAGGGTTTTCAAAACACTGATGAACGCTAGCAGCTATACCTCGACATCTACCTTCATCCTCACTGCGACCTGCGCGGCATGTCTTTACCCATCGACTGCGACATCAAACTTCATCGTGACCGCAATCTTCCCCTTCACCGTGACCTCCTAGGCATGTTTTCACCCTTAGTCTGTGTCATGTGGTTCATGGTGTATTTAATGGGAGTTGTTAGATACAAAGTATCTCAGAGTTCTAATGGGGCCACAATTGATTTTGATCTTTATAAATGACTTACCTTGTGTTACAACTGAAAAGCTTAAAATTTGTCCTCTTTGCAATGCTGCAGGTATAGTAATTAACCAGATTTCTCTACTGAGCCTGTTTATTTCAGATTGTCATCATACTAACACTGGTTAACAAAAGTGAACTTTTCTTTCTTTTGCAAGAACTAAAGAGACTGAATCAAAATGCACTTTTCATAGGTGAAGTTAAATATTCTCTCAGATTTCTTCCACCAGGCAGGTTGTTTTGTGGCACGTTTGAAATTTTATTAAATTTATATTTAAATAATAATAAACGTACACCTAGTCTCTCCTAAAAAATATCGCAGCAGATTTTTGTAAATATTTTGCCTCTGGAGTCTCATTGTGGTCCAGCAGTAGTTGGCCAATTCAGTGGGATTCCATTTGCCTTGATCTCTTTTCCAATCTGCTGATGGAACTGCTCCCCATGTTCATCACTGACAGCTCCAAGGTTTTCTGAGTAAGTAGTCTTGTTGGGTTCTAATAAGTGAAGTTTTGAAGACATGTGAATCCTATAGCTTTATATTAATTCAGCAGATCATTCAATTTTTTTAATCACAATAGTTTTACGTTGTATAGTTTCCAAGAAAATGCATTTACATTTCTAAATGAAAACAAAGCTGATTCCCCCCCCCCCCCAGTGGATTTTACAGTTGAGCAAAATGTTCATCATGTGTATTAATGTTATTTGTGGCCCTATAACAATCCCTTCTTTCAATTTTGTATCTGTTTGGTAAATTTAGATTTTAAATTCATCAGAATTTTTATCAGCTGTTTACACAACCTATTTAACAGTTTATACTTTAATATGTAGTGGAGGAAAAAATTAATTTTTAGGATTCATTAAAGGGCCATTTGAATCTTTTTATTTTATTTTAATGTTTGGGGACAAGTTGTGTACAAGTTTGAACTCCCTGCCATTGTTGCAGGATTGTTTTTTTTAACTGCTTTACGTCTCCTTTTTAACATCGAGGTCTTTTAGAGACGGGAAAGGATGGGGGGCAAGGAATGGGAAGGAATTTGGCCATGGCCTTTTTGAAGGAAGCATCCCGGCATTTGCCTGGAGTGATTTGGGGAAACCATGGAAAACCCAAATCTGGATGCCCGGACGGGGATTCGAACCGCCGTCCTCCCGAATGCGAGGCGAGAATTGCAGGATTGTCAGAACATGTTGGTGCCAAGTATGTTTTTGTAGTGTTGTGGGAATACAAAATTGGAACAACATTTTGCAATCAAATTTTGTGTGAAAGTGGGTGATAGTGCGTAAAAATATTAGAAATTTTTTTGTGGATATGTAGGGAGCAAGTTCCCACCAAAGCTAAAGTTTTCAGAGTGCAGTGAAAATGTTGAAGCTGTACCCTGTTTCAGAAGACTTCAACTTTAAAAACTTGAAAATTTGGAGAAAGTGCATACCCTCGTGAGATTTGACCAAAAGATCACTATCCTGATGATCATCAGTGAATTTGCAAATTATCATAATTCACAGCATTTTTATCTAAGATTTGGGAACGCAGAAAGTGTGTTCAAACATGGTGTCCATCAACATCAAACCTAAGAAAAAATAAATAAAATAAAAACAGGGCAACTGTATCTCCAGATCTTCTTAAGCGCATTGAATATCATAAGCTATGTCCACACTTGTGCCTCTTCCCTTTCAACTTGCCTTTTCCTCTTGCCCGTTCCTCTTGCAATATGTTCATCCCGAGGCATGCCCTAGAGGCACGCCTTTGTGTCCACATTCACGCCTCATGAGGCATGCCCCTCAGTTTTATGGTGTAGTCGCAGCAAGATGGACGATCCAATTTGTCTAACTGGCGTTACAGCTGCCAATAATATATTAGCGAAATACTGGTGGTTACCGAGGATGGCTTTTGTTTGACAACTCATCTAACTAAACCATATAAAGTTGATTTGGATCAAGGATCGCCCAAAAGGATTTCCATTTATAGGCTGTCAAGAGCAAGGCTCACGGTTAAAAAAGCCCTCTGCCATCTTGCTTCCGTTTTCCGGAAGCCAACTGAAATCAAAGTAAAAAACACGATTGTGGACATAGTCTTATATTTGCACAATTTCATTCGTATGCAGCCGGAATGTACAAGATTATACTGCCCAGTGCGATCTTTGGATAGTGAAGATGCCAGCACAGGAACTACTATTCCAGGAAGATGGCGCGGAATTACCGCAAACGATATTGGCTTCACCTCACTTCGGAGAATTACTCAAAGACATTCTTTGAATGCTTCCTGGATACAAAATGAATTCGTAGAGTATTTTCTGTCACTGACAGGCGGTATACCATGGCAAGATAACTACTTGCTAATGACGTAATATGAACATTTTCAGCTCGAGATGTATCTGGAAAATGTTGAGTATAGCATACTCTCAATAAATTTGGTTTCTGGAAGTAAGAAACCTGCACGTTACCTACCCGTGTATATCTAATATATTAGAACTAACTGCTCATGATCCAAGAAAATCGTTCATAGCAATAAGTAAGTTAAGATTATAAGGCGTTAACAAGATGTTGATTGAGTTAATTACTTGTTCATTGTGAAAGCCTCTTGATGTTACACCACGTATGCCAAATTCGAATCTATTTTTGACACCATAAAAATGTTGCAATTTTCGCAGCTGTCATGATGTAACCATACAAAATTGACATCGTTTAACATAAAGCAATCCGTTCCAATGAATAATCTGAACTTCCTGAAATTTTTAAATAGATAACAGGCTGCTACTGTACAAATGACTTTTCTTTATTCAAAATGTTCAGTAATACTTTCACAGACACACGTAAATGTATCTGACTGCTTATTACAACAAATGATATTTACTGTTGCTGAATAATATGATACTTTGTGCTGCTTAAATGTGTCTATTGGTATACTAAGTACATTATGAAGCTTGAACCTTCCCCCCATATGTTAAACGATATTAAATATTACCTACTTGAATGTACTGTACACTGCATACTAGATATTATGCGCCATACGCCAAATGTTTGTTCAAGAATCTCGACAAAACAAACAATCCTAAATTGTCAAAAAATTTCAAAACAATCAATCAATGCAAAATATGAATTAAAATAAGCTTGAATTGATTTTAAATGATACGAAAATTACTAAATACTTATTATAAGTACATCACTTAAATGAATGACCAATAAACCTACGAAATAACGTCACAAAAGTGCCGTGATACTGCGTAAGCCTACTGGAATGAGCGAAATATTTGCAAGCGGAGACACATGAGAACCTACTTCACCTGGAAATGCTTGCAATACGCTGTGCCTCCTGGTTTGTTGAACGAACTGAGGATCTCTGGCATGCCCCTGACGCATGCCTTCCGAGCCTCTCTCCCGTGCAATATGACGCATGTCTCTGATGACCAAAAGTTGAACAAGTGTGGACATAGCTATAGGGATTTTTCCTTTTTTTAATACCATTATCACAGTTAATGGACCCCGCAGGGGCCTGGTACGCAAGTGCCAGGTACGGGTTTGGCGAACCCGCAGTGCCCGAGCTGGAAACTTGTGAGCGCCGCAAGTTTCCCACACCGTAAACTCCTACCATGCTTCAACGACCACCGTAGGGCGTGGCGGTGGAACGTTGCGTGCCTAGGAGAACGGGGATCTTGGCTTCATCGCCCGGATCGTGAGGACGGTACAAACCTCTATAAAAAAAACCCTTAACCTCAAGGTCGGACACGTGCTGAGGAGGTGCATGGGTGAGAGGCAGATCACTCGATAACGTGCAACCTCAGGGGCACCTGCGCACCCCTGTTGTATTAGCGCTTCTTTTTAAACTGGTTTTACTCGTGGGACCAAAACGAAGTCTACCACAAAAACCAAAAAACCCTGCGGTACGGGTGTGCCGCAGGTTAATCCCAATGCACCCAGTTCTAAGAAGCGGGTGAGGGTTGATAGCCCACCCGCTTCTGAAAGTAATAGTAACGGAAAGGTGTGTTTGATTGCGAACGCCTTTGTGATAATGCAGAGAGTGGAAGGATCGTTCGAGAAAGTCTCGCCGTTCTACATCCAAAAAGGCTTGGAGGGTCTTGTAGGGACCCTGAACTCTGTAAAGAAGCTGAGGAACGGGACGCTGCTGCTGGAAACATGCACCAGTAGACAAGCTACCCAACTCCTTAACTGTGTGAAGCTCGGGGAGTTCGCAGTCAATTGCGAACTCCACAAATCCCTGAATAGCTCTAAAGGCGTAGTCACCTGCCGTGACTTAATAGATATTGGGACCGAGGAGCTCGTTAAGGAGTGGGAAGATGAGAAAGTGGTCGAGGTACGTCAGATAACGCGAAGGGTTAGTGGCAGTGTTGAAAAGACTGCCACCTTCGTCCTGACGTTTGACACTCCAGTACTACCGAAGAACATCAAAGCAGGTTACATCAACCTGAACGTCCGTCCGTATGTTCTGGACCCAATGCGCTCTTTTCAGTGTCAGCGGTTCGGACATACGACGGCGTCATGTAAGGGCAACCCCACCTGTGGTAAGTGTGGCAAGGGGGCACATGAGCCGGGCGTTAGTTGCACGCTGCCACAGGTGTGCGTCAACTGCTCCAGTTCGCACCCGGCCTGGAGTAGGGAGTGTCAAGTGTATCTTGAAGAGCGCAAGATACAGGAGCTGAAGACCAAAGAGCGGATTCCCTATGGGGAAGCAAAAAAGAAGGCTAAGTCGCTTGCCGCTCCAATTTTTGGGTCCAGTTTTGCAAAGATGGCTTCAGTTCCCATCAGGAAGCAGAGTGCTGCTACCCAGACGTCCTTTGCGGACATGGGCACGAGTACTTCGTGTTCATGTCAGTGCAAATGCGGTGCTAAACCCGCTAAGGTCGTAACGCCTAAGACCGCGGACGTCGGTAGCAGCACATCTGACACCTCGACCGCACCAGCAGCAATAACAACTACTCCACCAGCATCAACAGTAGCAGCCAAGCAAATACCACCTCCTGTAACTCCACGCGCTGGTATAGTTGTAGCGATACCACCTGCTACCAGCGCCAATGGAGCCGACCAGAATATCCGGGGTCGGAAATTTAAACAGACAGACCCGACCCAGTTTGTTAAGTCCCCTTCTTCGTCTCCTCCCAGACTGCCCAGTAATAGGGAGGAGAAGAGGCGGAGGAAGAAAAAGAAAAAGAATGTGGAGGAATTTGACGACTCCTCTGGGTCGGATATGTCTGTCTCCGCTTCCGTGCAGGAAGAAATCGAGATGCTGGTGGATGAGTCTGGTCCCGTTCCTCAGCAGACTGCGACCGAAGACCCACCCGATCCGGGGCGGGTGAAGCTACACAGGTAGGATGGCTCCCATACTCCAATGGAACATTAATGGTTTTATGGCTCACAAAGAGGAGCTACAACTCTTAGCACGGTCTGATCCATTGTGTCTCTGTCTCCAAGAGACGCACTTCAGACCAACACATCAGCCTGTGCTAAGAGGTTTTGACGCATACCGAAAGGACGATACCGAGGGTGATCGAGCGATGGGGGGAGTGGCGGTGTTTGTACGGAACACTGTCCACTCCGAACCTGTAGCTCTCACCTCTCCTTTACAAGCAGTAGCAGTGAAACTGTATGGACCGGTGCAACTGACTGTATGCTCCATATATCTACCGCCAGGATCACCAGTTGATTGCGGTCAGCTGGCTGACATCACACGGCAACTCTCTCGGCCTTTTCTCCTATTGGGAGACTTTAACGCGCACAATGCGTTGTGGGGTTCGACCAGCAATTGCCCCAGAGGCCGTGAGATTTGTAGATTATTGGAGCAGGAGGATTTGTGCATCCTAAATACCGGTCAGATGACGCACTTCACTACTGCTTCCGGTTCGTCCTCTGCCATTGATCTCTCTCTTTGCTCTCCTTCAGTTGCAGACTCCGTGCATTGGGAAGTGGATCGCGACCTACACGGAAGCGACCACTTTCCAATTTGGTTGCACGTTGAGTGTGAACGTGGCAATCGAACTACGACCAAGAAATGGAATGTCAGCAGAGCTGACTGGCAGCTCTTTAGCCGGTCAGTCACCCTCGAACAGCGCAGCAACATCGAGGAGAAGGTGAAACATCTAACTGATGTGATTCACCAGGCTGCTGATATTTCCATGCCTGGCAACTCTGGAGCGCTGCGCAGAACGCCCGTCCCCTGGTGGAACGAGGAATGTCGTTCCGCTATTCAGGGTCGCAGACGAGTCTTGCGTCGGTTTAAGTTGCAGCCGACACCCGGCAACCTCGCAGCGTTCCGGGTTGCTAGAGCTAAGGCACGTCGTGTGATTAAGGAGAGTAAGAGGAGGTCATGGCAGACCTTTGTGAGCACCATTAACTGTTCCACGTCATCATCAAAGGTATGGGAGTCTATCCGCCGTATATCCGGGAGGTACTCACGACCACCAGTATCTGGATTACTGGATCGGGGGCGTGTAGTTACCGACGAGCGAAGAATAGCACAGTTGATGGCAGAATACTTCGCTGCCATCACTTCGTCTGCCGGATTGGACCAACAGGTCCAACAACGAAGAACATCTGCTGAAAGGCAAAACTTTAGCTTCGACTCGTCGGAATTGCAAGACTACAATAGCCCATTTTCATGTTGGGAGCTGGAGTCGGCTCTTAACAACGCCAAAGACACTGCGCCAGGGCCTGACCTGATCCAGTACCAGATGCTGAGGCATCTTAACAAAGATGCTAAAGAGTACCTCCTGGGTATTTTTAATGAAATTTGGACCGGAGGACACTTCCCCGACTCGTGGAAGGAAGCAACGATGATTCCAATTTTAAAACCAGGCAAAGACAAGTTGTTGCCAGGTAGCTACCGTAGCATTGCCTTAACGAGCTGCGTCGGGAAGACACTAGAGCGGATGGTGAACCGCCGCCTCGTCTGGTGTCTTGAGTCCCGTAAACTGTTGAGCCGTTTTCAGTGTGGATTCAGGAAGTTCCGTTCCACCACGGATAACCTGATCCTACTGGAAGCGGCAATTCAAGACGCCTTCATCCGCAGCCAACACCTTGTGGGTATATTTTTCGACATAGAAAAGGCTTACGACACTACCTGGCGGCACGTTATTTTAAAACAGTTATATGAATGGGGATTTAGGGGAAATCTACCCCGCTTTTTAAAATCATTTTTATCTCAACGTTGCTTCCGGTACCGAGTCGGTAGAGAAGTGTCCGACCTTTTTATTCAGGAAAACGGTGTTCCTCAAGGTTCAGTTTTAAGTGTAACCCTTTTTGCTATTGCCATTAATAGCATCTCAACTGTTATAAGGAGGCCCATCCGGTACTCCTTATATGTTGATGACTTTTTAATTTTTATTGCATCGGCTAGCCTGATAAGCGCTGAGCGGCAGCTGCAGCTCACGCTGAACAGGCTGGATGAATGGTCAGTACACACCGGCTTTCGTTTCTCTGCTGAGAAAACTCGGTGTGTACTTTTTAGCCGCAGTAGAAGTCTTTTAGCAGAACCTCATCTCACCTTGAGGAACACCGTTTTAGGTTTTAGTGAAACTGTTCATTTTCTAGGCCTCATTTTGGACAGTAGGCTTACATGGTTACCACATCTTAAAGATGTCAAAGCCAGAGCCCTGAAAGCTCTTAACGTTTTAAAGTGTCTGTGTGGCAGGTTGTGGGGCGCTGACCGCTCCTGCCTGCTACAGTTTTATAGAGCCTTTGTACGGTCGCGGTTGGAGTATGGTTGCATTGTCTATGGTTCGGCACGGGACAGTTATCTACGTATACTGGATAGTGTCCACCATGCAGGAATTCGTCTCGCCACAGGTGCATACCGCACCAGTCCGATACCAAGCATTTGTGCTGAGTCTGGCGAGCCGCCGCTTTCCATCCGTCAGCGTCTCCTCATGGTGCGACACTATATACATATTGCCACAACTCCTGGCAGTCCCGTGTACGACGTAGTTATTCATTCTAACTTTGAACGCCTTTGTAGCAACCGTCAAAGAGCAACTAAACCGTTCAGTTACCGTACAAAGGCTATTTTAGAGGAATATGGCTTTCAGATGCCCTCTTATTATCACCAGGGTTGGAGTAAATCTCCTCCCTGGCTTTTAAAGAGGCCCAGAACAGTTTTAGATCTGACGCGGTACAACAAGCTGTGTACCGCTGACAGTGTTTTTATCCGAACTTTTAGTGATATTTTAAATCAGTTTCGCGATTTTACCCCGGTCTACACGGATGGGTCTAAGCAGGCTAACGGAGTTGGCTGCTCCGTGGCATTCCCTCGAGCGACTTATAACTACAAACTGAATAGCTGTTGCAGTGTATACACTGCTGAGTGTTATGCTTTGTTAAAGTCGCTCCAGCATATGAAAGTAAGTCGCGGCATGAAATACATCATATGCTGTGATTCCCTCAGTTGCATTCAGGCTATAGGAAGCATGTACCCAGCAGATCGTCTTGTCCAGGATATACAGGACACCCTCCGATCCCTTCAATCTTCCGGAAAGGAGGTCGTTTTCTGCTGGGTACCCGGTCATGTGGGAATCAGGGGGAACGAGGCAGCTGATGAAGCTGCCAAGTTAGCCTGCAACAAGGTCAGAGTTGACTTTGATCCGGTCCCAAAGTCTGACCTTGCCTCAGCGGGGAAAAGATTTGTTTTTGACATTTGGCAGAGGCAGTGGCTGGAGGTAGAGCATAATAAGCTCCGGCTGGTCAAACCGACCATTCAGCCATGGAGCAGCTCCTTCCAGCGGGCGAGGAGGGATGAGGTTCTCCTCACTCGCCTCCGTATAGGGCACTGTCCTCTGACACACAGTTTTCTTCTCCGCCGGGAGGACCCTCCGGAATGTAATACCTGTGGCGTACCTCTGACGGTGCGCCACATATTAATTGAGTGTGTATTATTTTTAGACCTGAGGGCAAACGTTGGCCTGGCCAATGATCTGTCCCTCATTTTAAACAATGCGACCAGCAATGTGGCGTGTGTTTTAAAATTTTGTGTATTGGCCGGTCTAACGCCTAAGATTTTAGGCAGATCGGCCTAGTTTTAAGATGGATGGGTGGCCTCCTTACAGCCACCCACCCATATGCATTGTTTTTAATTTTTATATTTTTTAAACTTCTTTTCGCTGGCCACTATACAGCCGGCGAGAGATGTAGTGTTTTTAATTATTTTATGACCCTGTATGGCCCCTTTACAGCCAATCAGGTGGTGTACGGTCTTCTAAGCCACGTTTTATATTTGTGAATGATTTTATTTGCTGTCTGTATGGCCGACCCCTTTACAGTCGACCATGCAGATAGTATTTTAGTACTTAGGCCACAGTTTAGGCTGGTAATTGTTAGGGCGCTAATGACCCCGCTGTCGACGCGCCCTAAAGCAACAATAACAACAACAACAACAGTTAATGGATCTTTGAGTACAACCCAAAGATTAAATAAGATTTGGCAGTGGCACACCCCTTCCGTACAATGTCTGAAGAAAGCAAGGATGAGCAAATCCAAGATTTGCTTTTTCAACCTTCAAAGGATTATTCACAAGGAGTTTGTGTCTGCCTCAATTCCACCACAAATTTCTCATGTGATAAGAGGAGAAGGGTTCGAGTGAGACCAACTATTGTGGAGAGACGAATGTTGCACCAGGACAATGCATTATGTAACACAGAACTCTCACGATTTTTTACACAAAAAACTTTTTTCTGGTATCTCAGGCCCCATACTCATGTTTTCTTTCCTTGTGACTTTTTCCTGTTTACCAAGTTGAAAAGTCACCTCAAGGAACATCACCTTGGTACTAAATGTTGTCCAGAGAACCATGACTGACCAGTGATGCAACTCTGACTTCCAGCACTGTTACCAGGAGTGGGAGCAGTTTTTTGAAATGATCATGTGGAGTTGTAAACGGAAAAGTAAAGAAAGTTGCATTCAAATAGTCTAATTACTTTTTAAAAGACCTCATAGATGTAAGATTTGCAGGCTTCTATATCCTATAGGTAGATACGGTAAAATTTCTAGGTTTGAGTGTTGATACTAATTTAAATTGTAAGGTATGTCCCTTACTTGATAGTGTGCAGATTTTTCAATTTGTACAAACTCAGCATCAGGTGATCTCAGTGTGAAAAAGCTAGTTTATTTTGTTTGCTTTCAGTTGTTAAAAACAAGTGGAATAATCTTCTGGGACCCATGAACTCGAAGGGATAAGTTATTCAGAACTTGGAAGTGAGTAATAAGAATTGTGTACGGGTTTAGCTGTACATCATCATACAGAGCTGTTCAGAAACTGAGAATTTTTACATACACAGGTGCCAGGGTACATATACACATTTCATGTATAGAAACAAATTCTGTTTAGTTTGAAACGGTCAATTCACGTTTGAGCAGACTGTAACTAAAATGATCTTTACTGAAAATAAGTCATTATATTTATCCAAAGAGTGAAATGTTCATAAATGTGTGTCTAACAATCTCCCAACATATCTTAAATATTTAACAGGGAATAATTTTTTCCTGAATTTGATACTAAGATTTTTTTGCTTGGGTCTTTTTTTAAATTTATCCACAAAATAATTGTTGTATCTTGAAGTGGACTAGCTGTAATTGAATATCCATATTATGCTGTCAGTGAAATATTTTTTGTGGATATCTGTTTGATTATGTATATAATTTTGCTACGAGTTGACTCATTTTCACATTCTACCATCACCTCTCAAATTGGATCTGAGGAAAGTTACTATTTTCTAAGCAAAGGTATGACCAAGGTTTTGCAGCCCAGTTCCCTTACTTCCTGGGTACACTCCATTACTGTGTTTAAAAAATATGAATTTATCATAGCTTCCATCAATTACTAGCCGGCTGTAGGCATGTCATTGCTACACCAGAGGAAGACAATGGAGGCACCTCTTAAAATGTTATTTTTTTACACATCTCCATTTACGCCTATATAACTTCTGACTGAATGAGCAACAAAAATTCTTTGTAATAATCCCCTTTCGCATGCCTGTTATCTTCTCCTCTGATACTGCATTTCATATCCTGACCCTCTTCATCTTATCTCTTTAAAAGTATTCTAATCAGAGATACACATCCTGACTCAACCCAATCATTTTAACCCTATTTGCCACCATTCAATGACTCTACAAAATACATCAGAGAGATTAAGTTACACTTTTAAATTAGCCTCCCATGTACATTTTGTCTGAAATAAAAGGTTGGTGCAAATCAAATGACCCTGTTTAAATCTTAACTAATCACTTTCATTTACTGAAGTGCAGTTCCAATTTGCAAAATTGTCATGTTGGCTTTCCAGCTGTCACAAGGTCTGTATGGGGTTCATGGGAATGTTTACTGGTGATATAAAATGTAAAAATCTTCATTATGGATGATATCCCTTGTACTGCTGCACACATTGCCACTTGGAACTGACAGGGTATCTTAAGTTTCTGTATATGTACAGTGAAACATATTCCCATTTTTATATGCCTTCAATATCTTTTTATAGTTTACAATCAATGTCAATTGAAATTTTATGTAAATAAAAAAATGGGATTTGACAGAAATGTGTTATATCAGGGGCATAGCCAAGATTAGCTTCAGGGTGGGGCAGAAACAAGGAAACTTAATAAAAATACTTATTGAAAATGGTTAAGAAATAATAAAGAATAGTACATAAAAAATTAAAAAGGAAATGGAACAAAAATTTACTTAAAATGTCGCATTATGGTTAAGGTAGTCTTTTGACGTCTGATCGCACAAGGTTTTCAATCGCACACTAGAGAAATTAACTTGTCTGAATCCATTTCACTTATATGACTATGCAGAGAAACCAGACTTCCACTGTGACTAGTAATCTATTTTGCAGTGTTTGTTGACTCCCACTGTGACTAGTAATCTATTTTGCAGTGTTTGTTGACTGATGAAAATGAATGAGTAGCCTGCGTACAACCAACAACTCGTCAGTGTACGCACCTACACTAACTGTGCGTCAATTTCAAAAAGCACGTTAAATATTAAAAAGTGCAAATTTTTATTTTCATATATTTGCTAGACTACATGCGGAGAGAGCCAGGCCCGGGCTTTTGCCCCACCTTGGATATGCCCCTGTGGTTAATAGTATGGATTGAGTGTGTTAGAATTTTATGATCATTGAATGTCAAATTTTGTGATTGCTAGTGATGTACATTAGAAATATTTCCCATTTCAGGAACAACTCATTTTTTTCTGGCAGAGATTCTCCTGCTGGAACCAAGCAGCCAAGGTCAACAAAAAAGAAACCACCGCCAAGACCACCACCACCTAAGTTTGAACACAAGAAGCAGCAAAAACAGGTACTTTAAAACTGTTGTTAATAAAATAATTCTGTCAAGTCTACCTCTTACTAATACTACTTTTGATATCGTTCAGTTTTCTGTGAAATCTCGTAATCATTGGAGAGATTTCTGAAACAAAAAGGTAACTAATTACCTGTTTCTTAATGATAATACACACATTTTCCTACAGATCTTTATTTTAGTGAAGAGTGTGTGATATAAAATGTATCTCTGCCAACATTATGCTGCAAATATCTTGCACAGGATGTTGATGAGCTTGTAAAACAATTAATATTAAACATTAGGATAGGATAAAAACCACCGCTTACCATAGAAGAGGATTCTTGTGGCATTGGTACACGAAAAAATACATTTTATCCTGTCCTAATGTTTAATATATCCGCTTTCAGCTCCTTTGTATCCTAATAACCCAATTAATGTAATATGTACTTTTGGAATAAATGAGCTAATTCCATTTCAGAAAACTTGAGCCAGCGAACTTTTCTACCTTTTTAAATATCAAGTTTATCATGAAGAAAAAATGACCTTTCCACTTTTCTGTGCTGTCGGCTGCAATATAATTTTTTCATTTGAGACATCTTACCATGTGGCTTCCAACCTACTGTGTGTTTATCTCAGAATGCAGTTCTCCAGCTCCCTACCTTTGAATTTTCTCTGCATAACAAACTAAGTTACTGATGGACATGTCACGAAATGATTACTCGCTTATTTTTCAGTATTTCAGCTACTGCCTTCATTATGTATGGAAGATCTGTACTGTGTCTCACTCCTCACTGTCCTTAACCAAATACACTGCTCTTTGCCTGTGTGGCAACTACCTCAACACTTGAGGGTTATGATCTGTGTTCTGCCAGAAAACCGAACAGTTCATTTATACGTCAAGAATATAAGATGCAAACTAATTGCGCTGGAGGTAATTGTAGCATTATAGCCCCCACTAGGTTATGAGTTCAACCTTGGTAACTAATTAAAACTAGGTCCTTTACAATATTACAAACATTCGTCCAAGTTTAAAGATTTCAGATTTGGTGGCATTATAATTTGAATCATTATTTTAGGTACCAAATGAATACTAATAGTCTGAATAAATTATATATAGCTGAAACGTGCCTTAAAGATGAACGTGAACAATAAAGATCACACACAGAAATCTGAGGAGTCTATCTACTTTGAAAACAAAGCAGCAGAACAGTTACAGACATATGAGAACAAGTTAATGTTACAAAGAAACTAACATTAGTTTTTTCTTCAGAAATGAAGTTTCAAAGAAACATATATATTTTCAAGAAAAATCTTTTTCGGTACAAACATATGGTTTCATGCACTGTAAACATGAAACACACACGTTTTCAAAATATTCCTGAGACAAATATTTTTTCAATTTTTTATGCAACATATATATAACAAACTCTTTATCATTTTCTTTCTTTGTATAAATCATTACAAAAAAGGCACTAAAAAACTTAGTCCACAACCCAAATGTTGGTTGGATCCTCCTGAAGCAATTGTGTCATGGTAGGATGACCAATTCTTTTCGTTTGGGGCCTCCAGTTTAACGCAGAATCCAAACCATGCAACAAAGGTGTTATAAAGCTGATAAATTAAACATTTAGATAGGAAGATAATTGCTGTTTACCAAAGATGAAGATTTCTGTTGTGTTAAAACATGTATACACATGTCTACGTGTCCATCTGTGTCACGATGCGACGGCAACCTTCATCTTTGGTAAGCGGTGGTTATTCATATTTCTTTACACAGTCACTCTTTTTTGCCTTACTAGCACAATGTTAAATATTACCAGTCACTCTTCTTACAAAATTCACTCTCAATGGCCAAGCATACATTATGTAAAGAGAAATTTACCCTAATTAATCTCCTTACTGGTACAGATATTTTTTACTATTTACACTTCAACAGCAGACGTATTAAAATCTTTCCCCATGTGAAAGGGCTTTATTTCCTTTGCTAATTTTCCCCTTTTTATTGTACTGATACTTCAGTGGTATTCTGAAGTCATTTGCAACAAAAGCCTATTCTTTTTCACTTTCCAAGTACGTAATGTGTTGCAAGATTTTTCTAATTGTATGCAACATCTTCAGTTCCTACTGTACAGTGCCAGGCATAATTTCTTCATCTACATTAAAAATCACACTCCATTTCATTTGAAACATGCAATCTGAGAAACAATCACTTAATCAAACTTCAGTTCTGTACAGTTTCTTTCATTGACCTCTATTTTGGTACACAGTTTGTTTTTCATTCTTAATGGGAGGACAGATTTTCTCATTTCAAGCATTGTTTCTGGTTCCGTTTTTGTGCACCTTTACTCCATATCACCTTTTATTCCATTAATTAAGATGCATATAGCAATGGTTGCAAATTTTTTATCTGTAGTTGAAGATCAGCTGTGTCATCAAAAGATTTTATAACCTCTGTGGTACTCCTGCAACCTATTGTCTTTCACTGCTTCACTCAACTTCCTTTTTCAAGACTTCTACCACATTAATATGCTGTCTATTAATAATGTAAGTTGTCCAATCTCTGCTGTGACCAATACAATTTTTCTACCCTTCTGTTCCATTTGCTTCAGCTGTTCTTTGAGACTAATCTTTAGATTCAGCCCTCTTCTTGAATTCAGTTAGCTGTATATCACGAGCTCTTTTTTTTTTTCCTGCTAGTAACATCACAGACATGAATTATAATGAACAAGAGTTTAAAGATAGAATAGTTAATATCTTTACCAGAAAATACAACTATGTAATTGTGTACTGTGGTGCTTAATCTTTTCTCATACCATTAGGTCAGCCAATTAAAGCAATTCTATATAAATATGGCACAAAGCAGCTACTTGGCAAACTTTTTTAGTTCAGACTAGTCAGTGTGGTGAAAGGAGTAGTGAGTGTTAGATTACAATGCGTTTTGAAATTAGGATTTTCTTGGTAAATGTTTTTTTTAACTGATTTTTGTGTAGTTTATGTTCATCATTACAGTAGGTAATGTAAATTTTAGCCAAAGTTTCAGTAAAAATTTGGAAAATGCATTTATACAAATGAAAGTTGTAATTAAAGATTTCTTAAAATTTTGAATAGCTAGTAGGAAACGGTTAATCATAAACCTGTTTTTTTTATTTTTTTGTTAAATTATCCCTTTCCTACTGCCTACTGAAAATACTGAGAAATTTTTAATTCCATCCTTCTATTTGTATAGAGGTAATTGATATTATATTTTAAAGATTTTTATTCGAACTCTAGGTTGTATTTAAATCACCTAGACTTACTTGTGTGCATCATAAAAAGGCATAATATGAGAAACTTCAGAAGAAAATTATTAAATCAACACTTAACAGTTTCAAGTGTCAAACTTGAATTGACTGTTTTGTGCTGTTTAAAAACAAATCTAATTGACTGACTTAAGTGTATGTGAAAGGATTGCCAGGTTGAGCACCATAGTGTATAGCTGTATAGTTGAAGTATGTGGTAATACAGGAGGTACTATTCAGTACTATCACATATGAAAGATCTAATGTAGTATAATTTACCTTTTTACTACACAAATCTAATGGATGTAATTAACATATTTTTTTTTTTTTTTTTTGCAGCTGTTAGGTGGATTATTTTCCAAGCATCAGTGTGCTAGTCCTCGTGGTAGAACAAACCTTAGCAACCAAAAGAATCATGTTCTACCTTTAGCCACAGGTGGAAATTACAGAAACTACTCACCTTCACCAACCAGTCGCTCAAGCAGTGATGGTCTTAGTGTCAACAGTTTTGGCAGTGATGGTTCATTCACAAATAATGCAGCAAGTGGTGGCAATGCCTCAATATTTGAAAGTGGTTTTGAGGATGATACAGACTTTTGGCTTTCATCATCACTGAAGGTACAAGGGACTGAGCAAAATGATCCTTGGAGCATAGTGCTACAAGATCCCTTTTCACCTCCACCTTCGTCACAACCATTGCAATATATACCACATAGTAACAGTTTTCCTGTTGAGAAGGTGAATAGAAAAAATAGTTGGTTCGAAGAACTCAGCAAACCAGTTGAATCGGTTCCTTCTGTTGGCAAAAGTTCTTCTCTTCCTGGAAATGTGCCAACTATTATTAGAGCTAAACCAAACAAGGTGATCCAACCTATAAAGGAATTAGAAACTACAGCTTGTGAAAAAGTTAGAAATGGTGACCTAGTAAGACACTCATTTACTCCACTCACACTATCAACTCCTTCTACCAAACTAAACAATGATGAAAATGAAGCAACTAGTGACTTTGATGATGTTGATGATTGGGAACCACCGATGCCTTCTGTGCCACCACCGCCACCACCTCCTGAGGTTGTGGAAGAGCTTGCTAAAAGTGCCCCTCCAATACCGCCAAAGCCTCAGTCTGTAGAAGTGAGTATTAAATTTCTTGAAAGGTTCTGAATTTGATTTTCACTTTACGGAACTAAGTAAATCTCTACATTTAGCTGTTCATAGTAAAGTTATTCTGCTGCAAGTTAAAGAGCTGAAAATTGGCTTTGAATAAAACAAAATGTTATTGTAATGAATATTTCTCAATATGTCTAATATTTACAGCACAGACACAAAGGTTCCTCATTTAGGGCATGCAGCAAACCTTTGTTACACTGTTTCTATCAACTATGGTGAAGGAACTGTGAATGAGACTGCTTAAACGTAAACATTTTTGTGTCCTCTTTTCTATCTGAAGCAGGGGTGGCTCTAGGCGTAGTGATAGTGACATGACACTACTTGCTAATGGATAATAAATAACTAAGGAATAAATGTACTGAAAGAGAAATAATTATTTTAAAATGCGGCATTCTTGTGATTAATTGTGACAGGTGTGTGAGTACTGAACTCCATCTGTTGGCCACACTAATGAACTATCTCACTGTTGCGGTGACAAATATCAATTGTCTCAAGTCGTGCATGTGCACTGGCGGCAGTTTCGAATAAATTTGGAAAGTTAGGGGGGTTTGCTTTTCACGTAGCAGTTTGTGACAACTTGTTCTGTCATGGGGAGCTCAAAAAAAGTTAGTAACATCGTCAGTGAAGTGCAGCAGCAGCTGCGATTTTTATATGCCTGATGTGGAATGCAGGAAATCGTGGCAGAGCTCGCAGTCTGGAGTTCGTGTGCTAGATGTGCTGGCCATATTGTGTAATTATCGAAGAGTGCTTAAGGTTTTGTTGGGAGATTAATGATATTAATGAATTATTAAAAGAGGCATTCACGTTACTATCGTACAACAAAAAAATTAATGTGAAAAAGTTTGGAAGACTTAAATGTGGTGTAAATATTTCCTAGTGACAAGAAAGTACTGAAGCATCTCGACTGAAGAAATTTAACCGTGATTTGCAATGTGAAAAATGTGTTTTACTGTTTCCCATGTGTTCTGTTCAGGGGTGAATTTAGTTGGTCATGCAATGGAGTTTCTGATTTGGTACATCTCGTAGGAAAAATTAAGACCCATGAGAAATCGGTAGCTCATACTAATATTTAGCTTAGTTTAGCAATGCCTGGTAAAACAAACAAACATTTAGAATTAACTTAATTCCCAGTGCCATCTAAGTATTGTTAAACTAGTGCCTATTGGGTAATCCAGCACTGCCTTTAGTTCAACTCGTCGGTTTTTAGCTAATTGGTCATTGTTTACCTTATGGTCAATTTTAAGGTATTTATCAGGATTACTTCAATTCAAAAATTATTATTTTAATCAGACAGCACACACAGTTAATGAGACATTCAAATTCTATAAATTTGTAAGTTGTGAGATTCTTAGTCAACATTGAGCTGTTTTTCCAGGCATCTTTCACATCAACAATGAGGATTAGTAATCTGTAGAAAAATTTCAGCGTTGTCACTAAGGGAGCGTGCACAAACTACGTGGCTCAGTCCAGGGGGGGGGGGGGGTTGGCTGGAAGGCTATGGGGCTATGCTGGGCTACGTGGGGGGAGGGGGGGGTTGGCTGGAAGGCTACGTGGGGGGAGGGGAGGGGGTTCCGAGCCAGGCCATGTAGCTTTCCTTTCATAACATTTTTCACAGTTAAAATGAGGAACAGAACTCGCAACAGCATTCAAATATTTATTTCCGTCATTTAATTATCTCTGTATGTAATTATAATAGTCTGACAAGAGAAAACGGTGCAAAATGTATTCTGGAATCAAAAGGGGAAAAAAGCTACGTGGGAGGGGGGGAGCGTAGAGGCAAAAGCTACGTGGGGGGGGGGAGAGGGGGGGCTTCACAGTAGCTACGTGGTTTATGCACGCTCCCTAACTAGACAAATCACTTCAGTCACCACTGATCTGAAGCCTAATCAATTCCTCAACAAAAACAAACCTGGTCTGTTCAGATTTTTTCTTTTATAAACATTCTCTCCTTGCATTTTTATTTTTGTCTTGGTTTAATTTTGCTTGGTGAATCTGCGCTTCCCCACTTTTGTATGTGTACCACCCATACATGTTTGTTTAGTAGGTGACATCTTTATCACTTATAGATTAATATTGTTTGAAATATTCTTCCTCTGACATGCAGATTGAACTGTTCCTGTCAAATTACTGAGATATTTCTTGATTATGGTCCTTTGGATGATAAACTGTGCAGTTTCATATGCATTGAGTGTGTCCAGAGCAAATAGGTTTTGGTTCTTTCCAAAAACTGAATCAAAAGATCTCGTATTATGGAAAAACGCTTTTTTTTTTTTTGAAGGTTTTACACAAATGCGTGTAAAAGAAGTTGAATTAAACTTTGAAAGACTCGTCATTGATTTCAACAGTGAAGAAATGGACTATACACAAATTTAAGCTTAATGATTTTCTATTTTCCCATGATGAGCATTGAGATGTGCAAAAGCAGTAGTTAACGTATAAATGGTCTCAGATGATTGATTTGTCTATTGCTATTATTCCACAGTTAACTACAAACTGGGTGGCAGAGGGTGCATTGAAAGTATCCTATGTCTAAATGAGTATGCATGGAAGGTATGTACAGGTTATGACTGGAGGTGCCCATGGACTATCTTATGGAACCATTCAGTATTTGCCTCGTGTGATCTAGGAAAACTACGGAAAACCAAAATCAGGATGTGGCTGTAGCAGTTTCTCGAGACCTACTAGTGTTGAATTCTAAGTTTTCTCACTCTATAAATCTTCCCTATTCCATTCCCTAATGGCTCATGGAAAAAAACTAGTATAGAAAATGACAGTGTCTGGTCCTGATTTATCTTATTTTCTGTCATTTTTGGATATGAATGTCGCAGGTAGTAATAATCATGAATTAGATCTGTCGTGAACATTATAATTAGCTTCTGATGAGAATGATGTTCCAGATCTTGCCAACGGATTCAGACTTACGGTTTCTCCTTCAGATAAATATACCTGTCACATATTGTGTGTCTCTTCTTTAGACCTCCTGTAACGCCTCTAGAAACCCTTTTTGATGGTGGCCCCATATTGAACCATTTCCCAAGTGAGGTCACACTAGTGCTTTGTATGCAGTGGATTTTACTTATGACGTACATTGTTTTAATTTGACACAGGGAATGAAGCATATGGTTTGCTTTCCCCTATCATCTTTTCAGTGTGGTAATTCCACAACAGATTATTATGAATAGTTACCCCTAGGTATTTAGAAGAATCAACTGTACTAAGGACTCATTAATTGTATATTCAGAGCTATGTGGTGTCAGCTTTTTACTCACATGCAAGGCTTGGTACTTTTTAGTTGTTAGCTCCAATTTCCAGTCTTTGCAACATGCTGTTATTTTCACATCAGCAGCTTTTAACAAAATGCAGTCTCGTGATAAATAATAGTGTCATCAGCAAATAGTCTTATTTACACCTCGATTAAGTTACTCAAATCGTTGATATATATATATATATATATATATATATATATATGAGGAAATGCAGGGGCCCTGACATACTTCCCTGGGGGAACATCGGACCTCACTTGGGTTGGTGACGAACATTCGCCACTGAGAACTACACACTGTATTCTATCCTTCAGGAATTGGGCCTTCCAGTTACATATTTGTCAGGATATGCTATAGCCATGAAGTGTTATAAGTAACCTACTATGAGGCACAGTGTCAATAACTTTTATAAAATCTAATGATACTAAATCAACTTGGGATCACCCATCTACATTGAAGTTAATGAGTTCAGTCTATAATTTTGAGAATCGGTAACATTCCCACTCTTAATGCTGGGCCTATGATGGCTTTCTTCCATTCAGTTGGTGGCACACTTCCTTGTTCCAGGGATGTGGTATATAATTTCATAAAATATAGTAAAATTTCCCTAGTAATACATTGAGTAGGAATACCATTTGGTCTGGGAGCATCATCTCTTTTTAAGTCCCTAAGCAGTTTTGCTGTTAGCTGGACACCAAAATATGAGATCTGTCATAATTTTGTTGGTACAAATGATAAATGTTGGGATGCTCCTCAGCATTTTCTGTTGAGAAAACCTTGTTAAAAATATGATTGAAAATTTCTGCATTTCCTATTTTAGTTTCTTTTAACTCCCCATTTTCATTAATCATTGATGTCATCACCTTAAATGAGCCACTTATTACTTTAATATATGACCAGAACATTTTTGGATTAGCTATTATATCTTCATGCATTGTCTTTTGCGCTTCCACACATAACTCTCCTGACTAAACATTAGAAGACTGGCCCCTTGATTTCTTTACTGTATTTCAGCTTGCTAATTTAGCAAACCCCTCTGTGGATATTGATAATGAAATAAAGCTCCGAGTTTTAGGGGAGCATCATTTGTTAATATTCAGCAGTGTTTAATCAGTACTGAGTCTGTGGATTAACTGCTATATGCCGGAGATGATGCAGTGGATCAAACAAGCAGTGGAAGACGAAGGCAAAATGTGTTTAATCAGTTCAAAGTTTTTCTGATGCTTAGGATCTGGTATTTACAAACTGTGTGGAAAGAAAAACCATCAACATCAAATATTATGTAATTTAGTTCTGCATTTGATTGACACTAATAAGTCAAAAATGCACATTTTACCTCAAAAAAACTTTTTTTTTTTTTTTTTTTTTACAGAGCTCCCACTCAAATGTTAGGAACTGGTGCAGTGGAGGCACTTGAGTTATGCGGTGTTGTGGTGTTTGTGCCATGTCCAGTAATGGGAGAAGTTTCCTCAGTGGTCAGACTGGAGTAGGTTGCATGCTGCAACTTTTGCAAGGTCTACAGTATTACACAGCAGTGATATATGTGCCAGTTTGGAGACTCACAAGTTGATTATTTGTGGACCAAGATGTTCTTTAGGTTAGGTGTTCTGCTGAAGGATTTGTAGGAGGCAGCAGGCTGCATCTTGAGAAGTGTGTGCATTTTGGGGAAGCAACATAGGAAGTTGTCCATTATGAATCAGTTAGTTAATGGATTTGAGACGACGAGAGAACTGGGTGGTGAATATGGTGCTAGACACTTCCTAAAGATACAGTATGGGAATAGTTACATGAAGGGTGGATTGTAGCATGAGAAATTTGTTTTAGTACAAAATCAGGGGCATCAGTGAGAAATGAGGGCTTGCTATAGATATTTGGAATATCTGGAAATTGATTTTTCTTAGGAACAGATTCCTCTGCCATGGATTGCTAGGCTGTAAGGAAGGGAACATTTAGTGTTGAATGCATAACAGCTATAAAAGTGAAGGTATTGTTGTAAATTTGTTGGCCTGATACGAACAGAGGTTTGAGGGCCTCCACATAAGGAAATGTCTACATCAATGAAGGTGATGTGTGAGTGCAAGTCCAGATGAAGTTGATGGAGCCACTATAGTTTAGAGAACTGAGGAAGTGTAGTAGGTGGTTTTCACTGTGGGACAAGATCTTAATCGTCTATGTATTAGTACCACACAAGGGGGTTTGAGTGAGATTTTGTTCAGGAACTGTTCATGTAGATGGCCCAGGAATGGGTCAACACAGGATGGGACTGTGTCTAGTACCTGTGGCAGTGCCTTATTTCTTTTGGTATATTTAGTAGTTGAAGCAATGATACAAGTAAGGATGTGCTGTTTGGGGCTCACATTTCTAGGAAGTGTTCCATGGCACTGAGGCCCTAGTGATAATTTCAGTAATACCAATTCAAAGCTGTGAGAGACCTTGACACTGGGGTATGTTTTATATGAGGAAGTGACATCAACTGGGAAGGAGTCTTGCAGTAGAGAAGTGGGGATTGTGGGCATACACTCTAAGTGTGAGGTGTCTTCTGTGAATGAAGGGAGTTTGTATGCAAAAAGTTACAGGTGTTCATCCACAAGGGCTGAAATCTGTTCAGTGATTGATTCGTATACCACAACTCTAGGTTGTCCAGGGTTGCCAGGTTTATGGTTATGGGAAGTTAGTCAGTGTGGGTGTACTGGCATTCTATGTTGTAATAATGGAAATGGATTTTGATGTGAGGCCCTGTAAGGAGCTAGGAAAGTCAAGGAAATTATGTACTTGTTGCTTACCAACTTTTCGTCCGAATGAATGGCTACAAGCAAATAGTTTACACCAGCAACAGAGATCATTCAGTTACGCAGTATGCCATTTCCTTTAATTTGAACTTCAACTGTCTTAGTGAGGGCTGTCAGACTTTTTATAAACCACAATACCTGCTGACCTCTGCAGATGAGAACTACCTTGGCAACTTATCCTTGATACAAGGCACTGACCTGTCCTCAACCCCTCTAGTTAAGGACCCACCAGTAGACCCATCATTTATTTTCACTTTCATATAAGTATAAATTTGATATCACTACCCCCTTAAACATTTATTTTTTACTCTCTTCTTTTATCTTTTTCTTTTTATAGATTCTTTCACTTCCAGCAATAATAATTATCCATAGTTAGAGATTCAATCCCCTCCCCCCCTCCTTTTCCACCACAATCTCTCCAACTTTGCACTGTTCATTGCAGTTTCTCGAATTCCATTCACCAGGTGAGCATCAGTGTGGACATTCTCCCGCCATGTCTCATCTACTTGCATGAATCAAGTTTACTACCAAAATATTGTGACGAGTGTTCTTTTTTTTTGTTTTCATTGCTGCCCTCTTGCCTTCATCTGCATAAGTGTTGGGTTTACTTTCCCTATCCTTCCTTACTTTTGCTGCTAAAAAAAGTTTTTCCTCTCATTTTCATCAACAGTTAGTGGAAAATAATTAAAATTAGTAAACAAAATTGCCAAAATCTTACTTTTTTCTTAGGGTGATAACCACCCACTCCCCTTGGTACACATACAGGAACCATATTATATGCGATTATGGCATGCAGTCTTACTGTGTAGTTCCAAGTTTCTTAAGTGCTGTTGTGTCTTCCATTCCACATGAGCAAAGTTTACAGGCTTTTTTTTTTTTTTTTTTTTTTTTTTTTTTTGTCCCATTCTTTCTATTTATTTTACCACCAAAATTCTTGCCTTTTGGATTGCCCGAAGACCAGTGTACTTCTAGCTACAATGAATAACTCAGACTGGCCATCCTTCAAGCTGGTGGTCTAACTTATTAATTAATTTCTTAGCATCCACTTTTTCCCTCAATCCACTGGCCAGACAATGTCCTGCTACATTATCAATTAAATTTCTATCAATAAGACACTGCACAAACCAAATAAATGCCGTTTTCCCCATAAATTCAAACCCTTAAGTAACTCTAAAGCTGAGTGATGCCTTCATTTTAGATACGATATGGTGCAATAATACTGTTGTCCCATTAAAAATTGATCTGCCTGTGTGTGTATTAGAATATTGGTAGGTGATTTATTCGGATGACTCCATGGTTTTTAATTTTGGAGTTTCTCAGTGTTTTTTTTTTTTTAAAAAATTCTTATTATTTGGCAGTCTAACACTTAATAAATTCGAATTGTCTTGTCTATATAGACTTGTAAGAATTCACCTGCCAGTTGTGAAATACTGTGTGTTAATGCCTTGAGATATTCTAGATAACAAACTTGGAAACGGCCTTTTCACATACAGCTAGCAGATCCATGTTGTGAACACGCGTTGCTGTGGGCTTAGTCGGCAGTCCTCTTGTCCAAATTTAAATTTTTGAATGATGTTTGGGCTTGCAATTCTGCAGGATGTGGGTTCCAATCTCCTGTTTGGGCAGCCTGATCTTGATTTTCCATAGTTTGCTGAATTCGCTCCAGGTGAATGCCATGATGTTTCCTTCAAATAGCGATGACCAAACACTGTACATGATGGGTAAGCGGTAACACTCTGGACTCACTTTCAGGAGGATGCACGTTGAAATCCTCATCCGGGCATCCAGATTTGGGTTTTCCATGGTTCCCCAAATCATTTCAGATGAATGCTGGGATGCTTCCCTCCAAAGGCCATTGCTGTATTCCTTCCTGTTGCTTGCTTCAGTCCTTTCCTGCCTCTGATGACCTTGACAATGTGAAAAAAAAAACCACACACACCTTCAGGCACCTAGCTTTGATTGCTCTCCTGGCCCTGATGACTTCAGTGTTAACAAGTCATAGTGTGTGTATACATAAATCCTAGCTGTTACCCGTGACATCGTATGTGTGGACTTGCAATTTTCTGCCAGAATTGGATATAGAAAGATGTAAGTTATGTAAAAGGTGTCCCAAAACAACACAGGGTCAGGATATGACAGAGAAGCCATCACCATACCATTCTACATGTCTAGTGAAGAGAATCGGTTTGTAACATGTTTAAAAATAGCAAGAACTAAGGTTGGTGGGAGGTTAACTGAGGGCATCTTGTCTTTTGGGTTGCTCTTCTTTCTTCAGTATGAGCATCAGAGTTTTGATATCTAATCACTTTAGCTGCTTGTGCTCTAGTAGAGCTAAACCTTAGGTCTTATTTACGCCTGCGAGGCATGTTAAAAATGACTGATTTCAGAAACTTTTAGGTAGACACAAAATAAGTCTCGAGCAGTGAAGTCTGTAAACTTAATTTATGAACAGATCATACACTAGCAGACTGCTTGAGAAACAGCCTGAATGACCGATATAACATTACAGTCTTAAACACGCTATCCGTCTATTTGGTACGATTCAGTTATTTTTAAAAAAATTTAATGACAAAAATTGTTATTTATCCTGAAAAAAGTATCTTGTCTACCTGCTAATGATAAAAAACATTTCCTTTCCAAATTTCGTCAATATAAGTATAACCATTTAGTTGCCAATTCCTGAAATCAGTTAACTTAGATGCCAAGTTAGACGAGTCTGATTTTGTCTAATTCTGAGTTCAAAAAAGAAAGTATTTATGGGCATCAGTTATATGTTCAAGCTATAAAGCTTCTGATATAATGGTTGGTCTCTTTGTTTTAGTGTTCACCCATCTCTTATATTTTTGACAGTTAAATTACTTGTGATCTTAGTGACTTTGTGACACTTTTGATTTGACTTCTATTCTACATGTCACGGATTGTCCAGTAATACTTGCTGAAAGGGATATACAGTTTATTATGGATGGCTGGCTGGCTGTGGAACATCCTAGCATAATTTCATTATGGAAAAGCTTTGCTTTGTTCATGCAAAGTTCAGTTTGAGGGACTCTAAAATTCCAAAGCAGGAATGTTATGATTCAAAGTTGAACTCCTTAACACTGAGCTGCTGACCACTTTTCTTTCAGTTAAGGTGGATTATAGATGTTGAAGATATAGCGAAAATTTTAGTTTCTTTGAACCAGTGTAGTAGACGTTACATCTGAAACTGGTTATTAGAGAACAGTTGTGAAATGGTTAATTAGTTTACCTATTACTGTTTTAAGGCTCATTTATTTAGAAGAATGTATAGTATCTAGCTCAGTACACATGGTGTGGAATTTCTTTTCAGCACCAAAAAGTGAATTTAAATTAGAGTTGGGAGCACGTACCAAGGCGGGTGGGTTTCGCGTTCTGCGCAGAGAGAGAGGGGAGACGTGTTGCGACGCTGCCGATTTGCTTCTGTCACTTTACAGCGCGCTAGTAGGTTCAGCCGTCTGCTCTTGTCACTTGGCAACGGCGCGACTCGCACCACATGGTGGCGCGGACTCAGAAGAAGACTGCCTTTTCAAGTACTGATACACACGGAACACTATTCCTCTCGCTTGTTTGTGCAACACTTGGCGTGATTCTTTACCAACAATCATAATGAACACTATGAGGGCGAAATAATCACTAAACACGGAACACTATAAGTGAAATAAACTGTAAACTTGACGAACACAGCACGACGCGCACAGAACGAACACAGGAAAGCTACTGACACGCGATTGGCTGTGAGTCACGTGGTACAGCTCCACAGGCTACTGCGCATCCGCCCTTGACCCGCCTTCGTACTTGCTCCGAACTCTAGTACTTTCTCATAAATTGCTGAATAATAATAGTAAATATGATTTACTTCACTATTCATGGATGTCATTTGTAATTTCTGGTTAGTGTTGAGGTGTCAGGATCCTCAGACTGGAAAGTTCATTTAATTTTAATTGGTGTTCTCAAATTCCTCTAGGAAATTTCACTATCTAGAAAAACAAATCGGCTTATTAATTAGCAAATGACTGAGAATCTGTAAAGCAATTGGGAATAGGAAGAAAGTTTTTATTTAATTTACTTTTTTCACAGTTATGAACATATGAGTAACCTTGTTTAAAATAGTTATAGTAATTAAAAAAAGTTTTTTGTAACTGCTTACAGATTGAAAATTTTTAGGAACACTAACAACAGTCAGATAAAACATAATATGTCATAAAATAATGTTTCGGGCACATTTTGTGTACATGAAGTGGTTGTTACTGTATAGGTGTCCAGCACAGTTTACCATGATGTGGGTGAGCAATGACTTTCTGGGTTAGCATTCTGGAGGGTATGGGTTCAGTCCATCATTTGTCCACCCAGATTTTGGTTTTCCAAAACTACTACGTGTAAATGCTGGTGTGGTTCCTTCAAGAAAGCAAATATCAGATTTCCTTCCCATTCTTTGTCTACAATCCTCTCCAGACACTATTGACCTCTTTGTTGAATAGCTGTTAAACTCCAAAACTAGCTTATGACATTCTATTAATTTAGATAATGTTTTCAGTATAGAATTGGCATCACCATCTCTGCTGAATGCTGATAATTTTTCTGAATTTTCTCATATGTGGAATGTAAATATTACATAAATTGCTTTTAGGAGGTATAGATAGAAGTATAACAGCAGCTCCTGTGATGAAATGTTGAAAAGTTTGTTCAGTTATTTGTAAGAAGCAGTCCTATGATCTAAATTTGCTTATCATTCATCATTCTTGATAGCGAAAAAATTGTAAATATCAAAATATGAGAACCTCATAATGCAGATTCATGAGTCATCTGCTGCATTGCAGAAATGTTAAGTGGGTTTGATTAGGTAAATATAAATCCTTTAACATGTCAGTGTTTCCATCAATTATCAATCCAGAACCCATGGAACAATATCAGTTTGCATTATGATTGCTACTTACATTGTACTTTATAAGTGAAATAAAACTTCTAATTGCAGGGTAGTGAAAGAAGTAAGCCACATGGAATAGCACTCTATGATTATACCTCATCGCATCCAGACGACCTTTCTTTCAAGGTGAGTAAGCATCATTGTAAAATGTTCTCCTTCATGTTATTGTTTGTACATTGCAACACTTGTGCAAACAATGTGATTATGGCAGAAAAGGTATGTATGTATAGGTCCAAAAATTGGAGAGAGGGATACAGTCGTGGCAAGAAGTTTATCTGCTGAGGCAAGGCTGTTGCCCAACCTTCTTCATCAATTATTTTTTCTTTATTACACTAACGTGGCAACTGTAAAAGGACTTCTCACTTAGTAATTGTGTAGATGTCTTTGTATAACAATCCCAGACAAATGGACTGGAATGGTTATAGAGGACAGCTACTGTATGCTGGAGGTCAGAAGAATCAAGAAGTCAGAAAGAGAGAAACAAATTAAAAGGTAACTAATTAAAGGAAAAAACTACAAGAAGTGATTTCTCTCTTTCAGGAAAAGCCAAGTTGATTTTTTATTTTCCATTCCAGATATTTTTTGTTATATGCGATAAGTGTTAGGAGTTAAATTTCACTGTATCAACTTACGGATTGTTTTGGTAATATTTAACGGTTAGAAAGTAATTAGGGTGCTTTTGGGCAAGGCTAGTGGTGTTGTGTGGATGAGTGTGCTCACGAACTGGCCTTGGGGAATGCCAGCTCTGCTCGAAGCTTCCTCTTTTGTTCTTCGGGTTGCTCCACTAGAACCTATGCTGTTTGGGCTAATGCTTGACAGCACTGTGGATTGAAGGCCACAGACCAAAGGTTAGAAATGGATTTAAGTTCTCACTACATGAAGGAAGGAGAGACTTGCAATATAGCCAGTTTATTGGGCTTAAGACTTTGTAGTACAGTTGATAACATGTTGCAAAGTGGATTCCAACTGTCACCAATTTATCTAAGCCCTAATGCAGTAGTTAGTGGATCTCTTCATGCAAACTAGAATAGTAGGCAGATGGGAGGTGAATGGGAAGGTGGCAGGCCCTAACAGGCGGCTATCAAAATATGCTCAGCTACTCTCGATGACTGCCCAACAGTAAAGGACACTCCTTCATAACTTGTGCCTCCCAAGCTGCCTCAGTTGACCTACAGTTAGGAAGGGGACTGCACTCTGAACAATAAGGTGCTGACTGCAATCAGCATGTCAGTGATTGCAGATTACCAATAGCTTGACAACTGAATATTCCTGTCATCCTCAACAGTTTCCAGCCTCTGGCTGGGTCTGTTTCATGCGCGAGCCTCTCCATTTGCTTCTTTCATCCCTCCACCTCTCTGCAACCACTTTGTTCCAGTCCTCCACTCTCTTCCGTACACACTCCTCTACTCCTTTCAGTCATCCATCTCTTGGTCTTCCTCTGGGTTGCTTACCATGCATCTTAATTTCGTGGATTTTTCTTGGGATTCTCTGAGCCTTCATTCTCTTTACATGTCCATACCATCTGTCTGATCCTCTCTACCCTTTCCTGTAGGGTTTCCTCTTTTACGGTACATCTAATCACTTCATTTCGCTTGCGTGTACTCTGCTGATGTCCTGCTTTTTCATTGTCCATGTTTCAGCAGCATAAGTCAAGATAGGCACATAGTATGTATGATAGATTACTCTCTTGCTTCTCTGTGGCACATCTTTATTCCAGATCAGGCTTAGTTGTTCTGCTGCAATTACAATTCCCTGGGTTATCCTATTCTTCTTTCTGGTTGTTACCATGTACTCACATTTCTTTACATTAAATTTCAGGCCATATTCCTCCACACTGTCTGTCCATATATCCAACTGCTGCTGCACTTCCTCTTCATCTCCTAACCAGATCATCAGATCATCCGCAAAAGCCATCACCTTCATGTTTTCATCACCCATTCTCACTGCCACCTTCTGCATTATTTCATCCATGATTACAATGAAGAGTAGTGGTTATAGGACATTTCCTTGTTTTAGTCCATTCCTTTGTTCCAGCCACTGTTCTTCCGTCCCCTATTTTCACATAGCTCAAACTTCCTTGGTACAGTTCCGTCACTCTGCTGATGGTTTCTTTGGGAACTCCTCTCTTCTCCAAGGCCTTCCATATGTTCCTGTAATTTCCCCAAATAATAATGGTCCTCAAAATGACCCTGACATATTTTATTTGAGGAACAGAAATACTGTTGCTTAATTCTCATATGGCTGGGGTTTTTTAAATCCAGTCATGCATTCAACAGGAGGGGAGACAATTTTATTTTCTTTATGTAAAAAAAAGTTTTTTAATTTAGCGTGATGTTTCATAACTTTTTTGTGACGGAAAACAAAAATGTTGGATTTTCCAGGCATATTTATTTTTGTTTCCGTATGCATTCTTTTATGCCTTATATAACTTTTTTTTAAATAGTTTGAAGTAAGAAGGTGGAATTGTATAATATGGTGCAAAAACTCCTGAAATAGGAAGATGAAAATATCCAGATTGACACAGAACTGCGGAAGGAATGTGTAAACGTGCCATGCAGTGTTGTAGTTTCATCTGTTCTCTTGTGAGTTGTGTGAAAGGTTTTCAGGTGTAATTATGGCCACATGACTTGAATTAACACACTTTGAATATGGAGTGGTAGTTGGCACTAGATGTGTGGGGCATTCCATTTCAGAAATTATTAATGAAATCGACATTCCTGAATGCACAGTGTTAAGAGTTTGACTGAATATATAATTTCTGACATTACCTCCTGCCATGGACAACACAGTGACCAACCACATCTACTTAATGACAGATCAGCAACGTCTGTTTTTAGGTGTTGGTGTTGACAGACGGGCAACACTAGTTCAAAGAATAGCAACATTCAATGTGGTATGTTCGAGCGGACAGTGCAGTGAAACTTGGCGTTGATTGGATATGGCATCAGAAGACCTACAGTTGATAAGAGCTGATTGTAGGATTCAAATGTGGTACAGACCCCACGAGACCATGGATCCAGGTTTTTAGGAAGGCATTGGGCAAGCTGGTTGGGGCTCCATCCTGATGTGGGCTGTTTATATATGGCATGAACTGGGACCTCTAGTCAAACTGAACAAACCATTGACTGGAAATGGGTACATTCAGCTACTTGGAGACCATTTGTTACCATTGATGGCCTTTATTTTCCAAAACAATGATGGAAATTTCTAGGATGACAGTGCACCATATCACCTGGTCAGGATCATTGACGATTGGTTTGAGGAAAATTCTGGACAACTCCAGCAAATGATTTGGCCACCTATATCTCGAGACATGAATCCAGTTGAACATATCTGGGACATGATCAAAAGGTAGTGCATAACATCCTGCATCAGCAACACTTTCACAATTGTGGACAGCATGGCTGAATATTTATTCAGGGGTCTTCCGACTTATAGAGTCAGTTCCACGTCAGATTGCTGCTCTTCGCCAGGAAAAGTGGAATCCCATATAATATTTGGAGGTCGCCAGTGGCTTTTGGCACTACTTATAACTTAGCTGTTAGTTTTTTCCGAACACCACCACCCCTTCAGAACTCTGCAGATGGGAACTAGCCTACCAACATATCCTTGACACACACACTTCTGGCCTAAACCTACGCTAAACCTGTCACTTACTATCTTTCATTTCATTTTACAGTCAGTTACTTATATATGTATATTTCATTTATTCAAATAACAGTATTTCAGAAGCATTAATATCTCGCAACTACACTCTAGCTTTGGTGAACAAACAGCTTTCACGTGCAACATCACAACTGAATCAGCCTACCAATCATCCCAAACCCGCAAAAACCAACCACAATCCTGTCTTGGTCACACAGTACTTACTACCCAGGCCTCGAATCCATCAACAGAATCCTCCGGCAGGGCTATGATTTCTTACAAACATACCCTGAAATGAGAGCCATACTTCCTAAAATCCTCCCTGCCCCTCCTAGAACTTGTTTCAGCAGACCTCCTAACCTCAGCGAACTTCTAGTCCACAAACAGTCTTCCTCTTCCTAACAGTCAGCCACAAGGCTCTTTCCCATGTAATAGACCCCACCGCAAGATGTGCGACATACACCATGCTTCCACCACTTTCATCAACCCTGTCACAGGGGAAAGCTTCCCTATCATAGGACATGCCACATGTGAAACCACCAAAGTAATTTACCAGTTAACATGCAACCACTGCCTGGCTTCATGTATAGGTTTGACCACAAATCAACTCTCCATAAGAATGAATGGCCACCGACAGATGGTGTTCACACAGAACCCAAAGCACCCAGTTGCTGCCCGTGCCATAACCCATGACTTGAATAATTTCAACTCTTGTTTCACAGTCCGTGCTATCAGAGTTCTCCCTAATAGCAGCAGTTTCTCTGAACTCAGAAGGTGGGAACTTGCCTACCAGTGCAAACTTGGCACAAGGCAACCACCTGGTCTCAACTTGAGATAATACCCGGTCATTATTATTATTACATATGTTTAACCTTTTTTAATCCTCTTTTCCATTACCTATATTGAACCACCACTAACCTAAGGTGATGTTTACTTCATAAAAATTATTATTTTCTATTATTATTATTATTTTTTAATTTGTAATATTTTATATAATTATAATTTTTTCATATTTATTTCTAATTATATTTTGATTTTCCCACCGACCAGAGATTAGTTTGGATTTTTATCTATGCTCGGGTATTAGCTCTGATTCACTGCCCCTCTACTTTTCGGATGTTTGAATTTACCCCCACCATTTGCCCGACCGGCTGTCTTTCTGTGAGGCAGTCTCCAGCTGCACCCACCTCTCACAATGTTCTCCCATTGACGAAAGGTTTATCCCAAAAATTCCTTTATTATTTGTGTTTGTCTTTTCTGTGTGTTCACGCCCCACATCCATCTTCTAAAGGTAAGTGGTGGCTCATTTCCCTATCCTAATTTGATTCCTTTCCGCTACTTAGCGTCTTGATTTCATTGTTACAATATATATATATTTCTGCCTCCATTTATTTTCGCCTATAACTGATCTAAATAAAATTATAACAATTACTTTTTGAATTATGCTACACAAAGATTATTTTGTTCCACTTTTATCACTAGTCAACCTTATTCCCCCACCTCCTGAAATTCTACCCACACCCCGTTTCCACCTTTGTTTCATTCATGTGGCGGGTTGGAGTGTGACCACATCTTTCCCTCTGCCATATGTCTCTCCTCACATGATTAAGGCTCATGCCGAAATATTGTGTGCAATTTGTTTGTTTTTGTGTTTTTTATGTGTTATTCTCGCCCTCATGCCTTCATCTGTGGTAAGTGATAGGTATTTTTTCCCCATCCTATCTAATTCTTATTAAAAACTACGATTAACAAATATATAAGGTGAATGTCACATTTGTGTTTCAAACCTAATCAGAATTCTTCAGATGGTCGTTCAAAGAATTCATTTTTACCCAGGCACTGGACTGGTTCTCCTGTTGCAGCTCTTGCCCCTGGAATCAAATTCAGTGTTGACCCCCAGTGCCTCAGGAAGTTCTCCTGGAATGAATAAGGGAATCCATTACTCAATTGGAAGATTCCTCTGGGAAAACCCAGATCCTGCCCTCAGCTTTCTTGTGTTCCAGATATTTCTGCTTATCATTTAATAGTTATTTCTGCACTTTATTTAAACAAGTGCCATAGTCTCTCTGAATGCAATGTATTGGATAGCCTAAGGACCTTGCAAATGAAGTTGCTACAAGATCCTCATCTCAGCCGTTGTTCGACATTTTCACACCATGTGCTCTGGTGAGCTTTTGCGTTCACACCTGCTGGTTGTTGAAAGCATTTATGCAGGAACTGCATTCCAAAAGTCCCCTTTTGTTGTTACCTCTGTTATTATTTATATAACCTGATCCATCCTTTTCTTCCTCAGCCAATACACAGCTCCTCACCTTCTCACTTCTGGATCCAGTCACAGTACACCTGCCGCTACTGTTAGAGATGCTGTTGACGTATGATGTGTTGATAAGTCTAATTGGTATTGCTCTCTGTAACTCCAGATTTTCTCCTCTATTCTACCTTCCTGCAGTGTCTGGCTCAAATGCTCACTGCATAGCCAATGATAAATGCAAATATGATGTGATATGCTTTCATTGCCAATGTAAGGATTTGGAACTGTCTGTTATGAGTCTACTCCTTCACCTCCTTTTCCCAACATTTTGGGGTCGGCTGCCTTCATCGAGTTTTACTCATCATTGGCATGGTCAAATTTAGAGCTTTGGTTTTACGGGCACATGCCCTTGGCTTGTGAGGTGATTAAGGACCATACCGGCATTTGCCTTGGTGGTTGCGGTAAACCACCTAAAAAATGTATTCAAGATTGGTACACAGGGGCCCGGGCTTGTGCCTGATCTGTTGTACCTCCGTGATCCAGTGTGCGGTGGCATAGTGCACTTAGCCACACTGGCAGATAGGGGTTTGGAAACTGTCTTTGACCTACATGTATGACTTTACTCATTGAGCGTAAAAATTTTTCTTACTCTACCTCAAAGTTGGCTTGAAAGTATAGACTATCATCTAGTTGCATCTAGTTGACCTATATGTATTTTTGGATCATCAATCTTTGACAGGATTATGATTCTAAATGTAATGTACTTTGTATTATCCAGTGCAACTTTTGTTTCTCTTTATCACACTACTTTACCGAAATTTTTTAACACCATTTCACTCCATTTCAATTTATAATCTCAAATTTCCTTTAATTAGTAGAAGACTCGGTGAGTGTAACAAGCTATAGCATTTCAGGGGTACATTGAAGTCTTTCCATTCTTGGTTCTAATGCCAGTTTCTCAGAAACTGGAAGCAACCTTTATTTACTTCTATGGTTACGGTAACATTAGGAAACCTCATATTGCACTAGAGATTGAATTTGCCAGAGTCCTTGCAAAAACATACCGGCAACTATAAGTTTTCAAAATCCCCAAAAATTTCAACCATGGTTCCCACTGCATATTTTTTCTGTTACTTTGACAATTTCAGTGGCTCAGTTTGTTTCTTTCATTGAATTTCTTGCTTTAAAACCATACTGAAGATGATTAATTCCTTTAGCAGTTCTGAAATCTTTAAGCTTTTGGCATAACTTTTTCCTGCACCTTCCACATCACGTTTAACAGGCAGTTTGGGAAGTATGATTTTGGTACGATTGGATATTTATTGTCTCATTTCTTAATTGTTACAAATTCACCACTTCCAGATTCTTGTTCTTCTTTGATGCCTTAGACAGTCTGTACAGAACTGAGGCTATATCCAAAACAGCATTCTGGAGCACATCATCCGGGATTCCATCTGGTCCTGGTGCCTTTCCCATGCTGAGAGGATTGATTAACGTTACTTTTTCCACCAAGAAGATAACCATAAAATTGTTTATATAGGGTTTCCACAGTTTGTTGTAATGTTGACAGGTGTTTTTCTCCGGTTTGTTGTGTGGCAGTAAGTTTTTCAGTAACTTGTCACCAGATCCCTTCCAGTTTGTTGTAATAATATTGTTACTTGAATTAAGGAAAACTGATGTAATGTGACCACCTTATATTTCTTAATCAATCACTCAAAATTTTGTGACTGAGCCAAAATAGTTAATTTTTAGTTTCAGATATGAAATGCCTTGAGGATTATAAATTTAAATCATTAGGTATTTTTTTTATTATATGTTGAAATTTGAAGAAGATTTGGAGTTGTTACATCATAGGTAGGAAATATACTGTCCATTCATCTTTTGGAGGAAATAAGAAGTAGAATCTACAGTACACACACACACACACACACACAATATATATAAATCTCCATTACTGTTCAACTGTATACTCGAAAAAATGTTGCAGGAATGGTGGAAACAAAAATCAATCCTTTGAATTGACCAGCCAATTATATTAAGTCAAGACCTAACTGTTCATCAGGGTTATACAAAACAGCTAAGTCTGAGCAATATCTGTAAATGTTGCTTAATGACGTAGATTGTCACTTCTGTCTAGCGGTCACGGTCTAGTTATTAACCTTAACTAGCAAAGGTAGATGGTGCAAAATAGTCACTGTAGCCTCAAAATAATATTAACATTACTTTATTCTTCAGAAAATTTTACAAGGTCTGATACGAAATCTTCGCAGGTTCTCCGCCGGATAATATTATCGAAAGACAAGCTATCGGCGGCTTGCTCTGCTGCCATCAAGTCCATTGAATGTATGTGATAACTAGAACTGCAATGGAAGTCTTGTGAAATCCGTAGGGGCCATACCGTCTTCTGATTGGCTGACTACAACCCCGTTTTCATTCTGCTTGTCCGTAATTGGTCAGCTCCGGATCCAGCTGAAGACGGGGTAGGATGGATCTGCCGCCGGCGTCCTGTCATTCAGCAAAACACGAGGTTCTTTTAGAATGAAAAAAGTTGGTTTCCACTCGTCACTGTTCACATTATTATCCTTAAAACATATTTCAATGGCTACTTTAATGTCGACTCCTAAAAAAAAATTATCTAGAACTTTCACATTATAAAATTGCACTGGAAGTCTCGCGGATCCGTAGGGGGCCATACCGTCTTCTAATTGGCTGACTACAAGCCCATTTTCATTCTGCTTGTCCATAATTGGTCGGCTCTGGAATCAGCTGTAGATGGGATAGGACGAATTTTCCGCCAGCATCCTATCATTCAGCGAAAATGTGGGTGTTTAAGGATTGAAAAAGCTGGTTTCAACGCATCACTGAGCCACAGACCCATGTCCCGGTTCACATTATCATCATTCAAATGTATCTCAGAAGTCCACACTATGACCATTTTCGATGACGTGTTGTGCCACAGCAGATTTTTCCAGCTGAAACGGCCGGATGTTGCGCTGATCAGTCACACGGGCATTGATGGTGCGAATAATTTGGCTAATATAACACTTGCCACATTGGCACAGTATGCTATAGACTCCCGGCGTTTTTAATCCCAAATCATCCTTCACAGAACGTAGCAAATCATGGATTTTGGCGGGATTGCAGAAAATGCTCTTTATTCCGTGTCATGCCAAAATCCTGCCAATTTTCCCAGAGATGTTACCTGCGTACGGGATGAAGGCAAGATCTTTAGACTGTTCTTCTTTGACGTTCCGCCTTTTTTCGAAGTGCCCATTCTATCAATCAGATTGTGTATCCATTCCGCATGAAGGTATGGTGGAGATGCTCAAGTTCGGCCAGCAGATTGTCAACATCTGATATCTCCCTTGTTCTGTGTACCAATGTGTACAACACACTGTGTTCTTCTGCGCTGGATGGTGGAAGCTTTTGGCATGTAAGTAGCGGTCAGTGTGTTGTTGTTTTTCTGTACACACTGTTCGACAGGGTTCCATCAGGTCTCCGCTGGATCAGAATGTCCAGAAAATGCGAGCTAGCATTATCCTCTAGCTCCATAGTGAATTTGATATTTTGATGAATTCTATTGAGGTGGTCCAAGAATTCGTAAAGACTATGGATCCCATGTGGCCAAACGACAAAGGTATTATCTACATAATGGTGGAAACATGTAGGCTTAAGGATGGACTCTCAAATTGCCCGATCTTCAAAATGTTCCATAAAAAGATTGGCAACCACGGGAAACAAAGGTGACCACATTGCCACACCATCAGTTTGTTCATAAAAACTCCCACTACATGTGAAGTAAGTAGAAGTGAGGACTAGTTCGAAAAGGTTCACTATTTTAGGTTCACATTGGTACACAGAGCAAGGGAGATATCAGACATTGACAATCTACCAGCCGAACTTGAGCATCTCTGCCATACCTTCATGCGGAATGGATACCCAATCTGATTGATAGAACGGACACTTCGAAAAAAGGCGGATAAACATCAAATGAGCAAGAAGAACAGCCTAAAGAGCTTGCCTTCATCCCGTACGCAGGTAACATCTCTGGGAAAATCAGCAGGATTTTGGCACGACACGGAACAAATTGCATTTTCCGCCCTCCCGCCAAAATCCATGATTTGCTACGTTCTGTGAAGGATGATTTTGGGATATAAAACGCCGGGCGTTTATAGCATACCGTGCCAATGTGGCAAGTGTTATATTGGCCAAACCATAGCTCGAACACTTTAGAAATTTCAAAGACGAATGCCGAAACTTTTCACATCCTGTATTGCTTGCTGGCCTTTTCCTAAATGTTGTGCCAAAACCATCCCTAAGCTAGCGTGGCTACCACTTCAAGTGCACTGCAATGACTGATTCCCCTCCCCACTCCTGGAGGTCCTTAAATAGCTGCGGCTCAGGGTTGCACAGTAATATCGGATTTCCCGAAATATTCGAAACTTCTGAAATAATTTTTCTCCCAATCGACTCGAAATTTTTATAGTGTATAGTTCAATGTCTAAATGTCAAAATCAATCCTAGTAAAAAAAAATTCCTATTTCCTATCGCCTATAGATTTTCCATAAAAATTATTATATAAGTATTACCAAAAATTTGCTCTCACATTTAAGGTATTTAAGCTATCGAGCTGAAACTGGTTTTTAAATGATCTTTTTCTACTTCTCTATCTTATGGTATAAAAACCGGCTTATCTTGAAATCTTTAACTGGGTGAAAAATACTAAAAAAAATTTTCTCCAGAAATATCAAAGCTACAAGTTTAAAATGTGTTCCAAATTTTCTATAAGATAATGATACTGTTCAACTGCAATGACTGCTCTTTGTTTTCCATTGATTCAATATTTAGTTGTTTGTTGTAAATTTATCCTGCCAGATTCTTAAAACAGGAAGTTGGCCATTTCTGAAGATTTTGAATAACTTTACTTTTTTTGATTCCAGCCACGATACTGCATGGATTTTGATAATTTCAATAGTGAAAATTGCTCGGGGAAAAAGTATACTTTCTATTAATTATAGCCCCCTCTCTGAATTTAGCCCAGAGTTAAAATGTAACAACCAAATTTTTTTTTTTTTTACAAAATCATTTTCTTATAAAAACAATATTTAGCTTTTAGCTATCATTCTCAAACTTTTATGCAAGGCGTAATAAAAATTTATGCGTCTTTTAAACCGTAAATCATTCTCCTAGCTTTAAAACTGTGGCCTCGGGTATATTTTATCGTATTTTATAACTTACAAAATATGTGTTCGATTCGATTTTCAAAACCCGATATCTCTTCAGTAAAATTTTGTAACTGTTAAGTTACCCATTTCATTTTTCTTCTTGTGTCCTTAAGTACCACTGAAAATGAATTCAATGTTTTCTAAAAAGTTTTGCATCAAAATTTATTTCTATGGCACCAACAATGCTACACAGCTGAAATTTTAGGTTTTCTAGCTTGAACCTTACGCCCTTGTTGTGGCAAGTTGCAAGATACACTGTCAGGCAGGAGCATGGTAGGCATTGTTGAATTTTTTTTTTTTTTTTTTTTATTAACTGCTTTACGTCTCTCAACAGCAAGGTCTTTAGAGACGGGAAAGGATGGGGGCAAGGAAAGGGGAGGAATTCGGCCATGGCCTTTTGAAGGAAGCATCCCGGCATTTGTCTGGAGTGATTTGGGAAACCATGGAAAACCCAAATCTGGATGCCCGGACGGGGATTCGAACCGCCGTCCTCCCGAATGCGAGGCCAGAACGCTATCCGTTACACCGCCACACTTGGTGGCATTGTTGAAGATGGCATTTGTTAGAGATGTACGTTACAAGCAGCATGCTGTCATCAAGTTTCTCATTGCCGAGGAAGAAAGTGTCGGGGAAGTTCATCAGCGGTTGTAATGAGCACAGAACCGTTGCTGTTGACCAAAGCGCCGTTAGTGTATGGAGCACCGTTAGTCTATTGTTGCAATGAGTAATGGCTGCGGGCACTTAGGCCAATTTTGCCGATCTGCCGTAAAGCTGTTGTCCCACCACAGCTGTGACTCCAGTGCTGATGCAGTGCACTGAACTGATTCTGCAGAATTGACGCATAACTTTTCGACAGTTGAGTGAAAAATTGTCCATCAGTGTTAGTAGTGGGTACCATATCTTTAACGAGCTGGCATACTTCAAGGTGTGTGCAAAATGTATCCCCAGAGAGCTCAGGTTTGATCAAAAAAGAATCAAGGAAAAACATTTCATCTGAACTGTTGCAACACTACGGATGTGAGAGGAATGTTTTCTTATCCCATATAGTCACCACTGATGAAATATGGGTTCATGAATTTGAGCCTGAAATGAAGCAACTGTCAATGGAATGGCACCATACCCACTTGCCATTAAAGCAAGAGGTCAAATAAGTTCTATCAGCGGAAAATACTGTGGTCACTGTTTTGGGATATGCAAGGAGTCATTTTGTTGAATATGATGGATCAAGACGTGCATGTTGCTACACTGCAAAGTCTAAAGGAGTGCTTTCAAATGTGTTTAGCCTGAAAAGAATCTGTGTGACATGCTGCTTCAGCATGACAACGCAAGACCTCGCTCAAGTCTGTGTACTCATGAAGCTATTGCAAGACTTGGCTTCACTGCCTTTCCACTCACCCTATAGCTCTGAGTTGGCACTATCAGACTTTGACATGTTTGGCCCTTTGAAAAATGCTGTCTGTGGGATACGCTTTGAATCTCGAGACGATGTTCTTCGCACTGTGCATAAGTGGTTTTGTAACCAGAAACTGGCTTGGTACCGACAGCGTTTATATACTCTTCCGGAATGCTGGCATAAAATCCAGAGAACACAGACAATACTTTTGAATGGTTAAGGAAACAAGTGCCATATAAAACGGGATAAATTAAACATTGGACAGTAATGACCACTTACCACAGTTGAAGGCAGGAATGGCATCAACGTGGACACACATACATGCATTGAGCATTGTAAATTGCAGGTTTATGTCCCTGCTAGCCACCGTCATGCAGCAGCCACCTCATTCTACCATTGACAGAGCCCCAAGTCCAAAAATTACAATGCTTAATGTGTGTTCATGTTGGTCCATGTTTCAATGCTGTTCCTGGCTTCAGCATGGTAAGCGGTGGTTATTCTACAATCCAAATGTTTAATATATATACATACAAATAATGATGATCAGGAAAATGTTTTAAGGTAATAAAACTAAGGAGGAGTTAGGAAATTCAACCCAACATTTACCATAGAAGACTGCAGCTGGGATGAACAAACACACACAGATGAACACACACACACCAACAACAGCTATCATCATCTATGGCAAGTGTTGGATTGGATTTCACTATCCTTCCTTACTTGTGCGTATGGCTGAGAACTGAGGAGGGAAAACAGTTGTAGCAAGAAGTTTACGTGCAGATGTGTGCTGGAAAAAAGTTTTTGGAGAGGGAGTTTGTCAGTATATTTTACACTAAGGTGTCTGAAAAGGTGTTAAAGAAATTGGTGAGATAAAAGGAGAAATGTAATCAATAGTGAACAGCAAAGGTGTTAAAGGAGGTTGTTAAGTGTTGGTCTAAAGTGACTTATTAAGGTCTTGAAGTATGAAGGAGTTGAGGAAGAATGATTAGTAAGTTCAAAGAAATAGTATGGCAGCAACAAGGATGAGGGTCCGCAATTGAATATTCTGCAGCAAAGTCAAAAATTCATTAAATCGAATTCAAAGGTTTGAAAATTTTAAGGAAATGAGTTGCTGGCTAAGATTTTTTGGTGGCAATATGCAGCTATTGTTAAATAAAAGTTAACTCTTATTATTAAAAGTTCTAATCCCTAAACATATTCAGGTGTCTTTGAGTAATCTGAAAATTGCCCCTCAGTGTTATCAGGAGGCGAGGCTGTTTCCAAACCTCTGTGAACATTTCTTTGTCAATAATTTGTCACCACCCACCTAATAGTTTTATTTCTTATATTACTGTAGCAAAGCTTGATAAAAACAGAGGCTTGGGAAGTATGCATCGGACAAATTACCAATAGTTGTGATTGTGTCTCTACTTGACCATAGTAATATTAGTGTGTATAATGTTTGTGATGCTGTTATTTTCAGATCTGTTTTGTCATATAATATTCCGATAAAATTGACAGTTTGCATGAAAGAGATACAGTTACACAATGTAGAAGTTTGATAGGATTTTTGTGTAAACCCTTTGCATCACACCTTTACAGTTTAGACTAGATAATAGAAAATAATGAAGGTTGCTCTATTAAGCCAGCAATAAAGCCAAGCATTTATTACATTGAAACAGCATAATTTTCAGCTCCGAAGAGTAACAAAATGGACAGAAATGAGAGTGGGTAGATTGTAAATGAATATCAGTGCCAACAAAGGTTAGTGAAATCTAGGTTAGTGGTTTGGCCAAGTGAAATAAATGAGAAAGGATATTATTCAAAGGAATATGTCTGGCATGAGCTTGTAACAAGAGGCCCAGATCTATATATACCAAGAGATGGATGGCTGGTAGGAGTTAAGTAATGTAAGGAAAAACCGTAAATTAGAACTGTTTAATGAGAGAGATGTTGGATCCATTGGAAAAGTAAATGCTTATGTTCCAAGCAGATCTGACCAGCAGTTGGAAAGTGGTGATGAGGATGAACTTCTGGAAATTCTGTGTTTGGCAAACATTGATTGCATAATCATTCTAATGTGTGAAATGTTGTGATTATTAATATTTTTACTGTAGTTTGCTCAGTTCTTAAATGTTTTGCCAGCTGAAAATAGAAAGTTATTTCTTTTTATCAAAAGGACTTGAAAAGTTTTCATTATTATGAAATGTCATTGATGTGACAAGTCTCCATTGTCACTGTATATGATCTTTAGAGCTAACCAGCATTATTTTGGAAACAAGTTACCAAGGACATTTCATCTTGGTGATGAATAGAATAAATGTAATTATGAATTTATCTTTTTGTTTTGTTATTAATGCAAACAGTTGGATCTTTTGAGCAAATTTACTGTTACAGAACCTTGACATTTGAATGATTGCATAGACACCTGCTGTTATTGTCAATGTTTACATGGTTCTCTGGGTGAAGCCACATTGATTTTTTTTTTTTAAACCTGACATTTCAGCAATCTTATTATGGCTTTCATCAGAGGACTGCCATGCCCCTGATCACTGCCACCTGGTGAACCATGAAAAGTGAGGATTTATGAAACCATTCCCAGAAAATTTTATTTATAAATTGGGCAATTTTTTTTTACAATTTCTGTAATGGTGTTAAAATTTAAACCAAAAGCTGTAGGCAAGTTGCCTTTAAAGTTCTTTTTGACATTTGTGATTATTATTACTGTTTTATTACATGCTGTTTTTCAAATTCTAAACAGCCTACTTGAAACTTCAGACACTTTCTAGGTATTTGGTATTTCTGTTTAAAAACAAATGTAGATAAAGTTCTTGGTTTATATGAAATGGATTTACCATGTAGTTTAATTTAAAAGGTGCATACTGGACTAAATAACAAGAGTTAATTGTTCAAATTGATAAAAATGTTTTAATTGTGTAGTTAAGCTCTTGAGATCATTGTGTTAGTAACTGATGTGAGCACCTTAATACAAGTAAAGTTACGACCTGATAATTGTGCACAGTATTGTAATCTGGATTATTGAACTGCTTTAGTAGTTCGCACTCTTGATACAAGAAGTTGGCATTCCTTTAGTGACAGTTATAAAGTTTTATTGTTGTGAGTGTTGATCTAATATATATATATATATATATATGCTGTAAGTTTCCTTAGTTTGAGATAAAATTGACAACTGTTTCAGGCAAATGATGTTATACTATTGAAGAGAAAAGTAAATGATGAATGGTTGTTTGGTCAACTAGGAGACAAAGAGGGCATGTTCCCATGTAATTTCATCAAGGTCGTAGTTCCACTAGATGGAGACGGCAATTGTGAAAACAATACAAATGTATTTGCTATGTACCCATTTACTAGAGAAACTGCAACTGATTTGGAATTTCCGGTAAGTTTCAAAAGACATAACTGGATTTTTTGCAAATCTAAATCTTAACTGTAAAAGAACAGGGGTTGGAGAGCTGAGCTTAAAATGTGTGAATTGTGAAAACTTAAACACAGACTAGTAAGGACTGGGGAAGAGAGAAAAATCATTTTTTTTTTTTTTTAAACTGCAAATGTAGCAGTCGCACCTTTCACTGTTGATTCGTAAGTGTTGTTTCATGAAGGGTGTTAGGTATCTAAGAGTGAATATTAATAGGGCTGTTGGACTCGTCTCACATGAGGAAAGACACTGTAACTGGGACAGTTGTGGAGATGTGGCTGTTTATTAATGGTTGATTTCACTTGATTCTGCCAATCAAATCTTTCACATGTGTGTGAAATTGCTGGGCTAATCTAATGGGGGGGGGGGGGAACCTCAGTTTTGCAGCAGCATAATTACTCTTTTATATATAATAGTAATAATTTTGTCAAAGTTTAAATAAGTTTACAAACAATTCCAAAATTTGTGAAATTAGTTGAAAATTTGTTTAAAATGACCCCTATTGGCTCTAATATAGTAATAAAAACGTCTTTGCAGTTCACGGGGCAAATCTGTGTTAAGTAGTTTCTTCTGAACCACAGATGCTGCAACCTGTGACATAACAGTTTTTTTTTTTTGATAATTGATCAATTTTATCTGAAACCAGATCAATTATCACAAGGTTGTTAGTTAGGGAGTGTAACATAACCGTTGAAATTACGGATATAATTTTAGTATAAATTGTGATCTGAGAAGTAAATGTAATGTCTTTGGTGGAGCGATTACTTAGCGCGCTTTGAAACAGTCTTGTATTGGCGACGGTAGAGTAAGCTACGGCCAGCGAGAGCTTATATGCCGCGGCCGGGAGCGTGTGTGTGTGTCGCTTAACCGAGGCTCAGAGTTGTAAGACATTGTGTGGACATTCTGGAGGTATTTCTGTTGACTATGAAGGTTATTTTGAATGAACTGGTTTCACATAAACTGTGTATGTTGAACTGCTATTGATTTGGATCACGTCAATTGTGTGATAATTAAGTACGGGGCTTGTACTGAATGTTACAGTCCTTGATTATCCTCGAACCTGCATTCTTTGGAGAAGAAGTTTAGTTTTTAAGTATCTGCTGGCTTGCTTAGATATTTGTAGTTTCGGAGGAATAAATGTGAGTGAACTGTGAAAGCTGAAATGCTGTGTATTTCTCAGTACTTTCTTACTTGTTTTCTCTGACTACAATTCTAGTTTATCTAACTAGTAAAGATCAGCAGATTGGCGACCGCACGGCTGACCGAACTTTTTATTTATAAGTGTTAATTCATAATTAAATCTAAAAGCCCCAAACACAACGACAAAACAACTGTGAGCTTGCAAACCACATCTTTATTGCTTTAATTCTTCTGCCATTTTAATATCCTAAGTGTAAACACAATTTTTGTTTATGCACCACATAAAAAAATTCCATGTGCTATAGGTCTGGTGAGCTTGGTTGCTCTGTGGTTGGGATTCCATGGTAAACCGTAGGTCCCGCCATGACAGAGACAGAATGTACGGCAAATTGAAACTCTGTCGTGCAGGCAGCCGAACAATCCTCTAGGATCTCTTGGCCAACAGTACCATACGCGTTTACTTTTACCTTGGTTGTGAAAAGGAGTATTTGTGTGACATGAACATAAATTGGTCCTGTTAGGTTTCCGTCCAAACATAAGTTCCAGTTAGCATTTTATTAACAGTAATGGCCTCAAAGTTTTTTGGGAGCAATGTGGAGATGTAACAGGTGTGTTAAGGATTTCCTCAGCCCAAATGTGTGAATTGTGGAAGTCAAACATGCCATTCTTTTAAAATTGACATTTTCCATGTAAAAAATGCTCTTTAAGAAATTGCCATTCTGTATTATGCAATCACTGTATTGTTAAATATTTACGGTTTCTAATCTGAACAGCATAATAGTTGGAAGAAGGGTCTTGTACTGGCTGATAGTGGTAAGGATGTAGAATATAAAATTTCAAGACTACTTATAACCAAACAAGCCTTCTTCTTCTTGTTGGGTCAGGTAGGGTTTTGTAAAATCAAATGCTGAGTCATGTGGTGGCTGATTTTTACTTTGGAGATCTCTTTGTAATCCTTCTTGAAGTCGCCAATTTATATTGGAACATTCTCAAATTTCGAAAGTGGCAGTCTGGAAACTGGTGATGATATTTATCACATGTAACTATAACATTGCCATTGCAGTATGCATAACAATGTATGTTGGTCATTTCAGCTCATGTAAAATGGTTGGCTGTTGCAAAAACAATAACACAATACACACAAAGAAATGGAAAGTGCCAAACAACATTATTGAAGCAGAGTTGACTTAAAAAAAAATGCTACCTTGAATGCTTGGTTAAAATTATTGATTGAAGTGCTTAGCCAGTTAGACAGCTGTACATTTACGGTGGAGCTGAAGTTGCATCACTCCTAAGTTCCTTTAATGGATGAGACAAAGTTATTATTAGAAAGAGGGGGAGGGACGGTAACTGGCGACATTCGATAAGTAATTTCAGATACAAAGTTCAAACAGCTGTGACTTTTTAATTAATGTTTTTAGACAGACCAGAAACACAATTTACAGCTTTGTTTATGAGAAAGGTAAAAGTCACAGGGTTCTTATAGCTCTTTCTGCTTCCCATAAGATTCACAGACAGAACACCACATTCCCATTACAACTTTTGGCACTAGAAGGGATATTATGGGGTCAGCGCCATGCTCGGGCTGTTCTTTTACTTCCCTCAGAGTTTCTTTATGAGGAAGGTGAATTAGTAAAAGAAGAAAAGTTTTATTTGGAGAAATTACAAAAATTATTTATAACACTGCAAAAATTTGTAACAAAAAGTTATGAAGTATGCAATTGTGTAACATCTGAAATTATTAGAATTATTACTAAACTATTGAAGAGTAATTCTTCTGCTGTAAATTGGAAGTAATTTCATTAAGATCACCGCTCTAGTTTTAGATAAATGTTAGACTTTAGCAGTGGACACAAAATTAAGTCTTCCTGTTTAAAAAAATCGTTGGAAATGTATAGCTTTTGAGTACCTCATATGAGATGGTAAAATATCCCTATTAATACGTCCAGTTTAGAACTCGACATCCTGCTTCTTTGGTCAATCGTTCATTCTATTTTCAGCTGTTACTTTCAGCATTTTTCTCCAAATTCATTCCAGTTCTTCCTATTCCCCCTTACCCCATATTTGTCATTAATACAGGTTCCCCCTTTGCTTGTTAGGTGGTTGCCTTAAAATAGATGTTTTTGTCTGCTTTTGAGGATTAATTCATGTTTATATCTGTATCTGTTCTCCTACGTTCACAAAATCATGGGTGACAAAGGGTATCTGCACCAAAATCAATATCTGCTATGTGTATTCCAATTTAAAATGACAGGTTGGAAGAAAGAATTTAAGTAAGGATCAATATGGCACCTTATTTCTCTAATTTTGTCTGTCATGTCATTGTAAACCAAATAGGTTGATGAACTGTTTCAATTCCATGGTTTCCCTAAATCACTCCAGACGATTGCCAGGATGGTTTCTTTAAAATACCATGGCCGAATTCCTTCCCATTCATGCCCAGAGTCCTTTCCTTCCTCTAATGACCTTGACATCAACAAATAAATTCAGACAACCCAAATCATCCATATGCTAGACAATTTCTTAAAATATATATATATATATATGTATATAAAATCTAGATATAAGAAACTTCTCCATTGACAATGACATACTGCAAGCAACTAGTTAGAAAATCTGATTTCTATTCACATATCTGTATGCCACACCATAACACTCAAATCTTTGCCAAAAAGGCAGTTGAATGGTACAGAGCCAAAAGCTTTTGGAAAATCCAAAAGAATTGCATCAACTTCTGAACCTATATCAGTATTTATCATTATGCCAGGTGAAAATAGAGCCAGCATTGTTACACACCATCTGTTCTGTTTCATCTAGAAACTTCATAATGTTGGAGCATATAACATGCTCTAGAACTCTGCTGCAAACACATGGTAGATATATGGGTCAGTAGTACCTTGGATCTCCTTTACTGAAAAAGGGAATTTTTCCAGTCAGTTGATACTTCCTTCTGTTGGGTTTTATTCTCCGTCTAGTGCAGCTAACAAATGAAAAAACTTTGTTATGGCATATGCGTTTCGGTTTATTAGACCATCATCAGTGCCCTAGAACAAGTTATGTACAATTTTTGATGTGCAGCATAATGTTTATCTAAATGAAGGTATAAATTTTGTTATTAAATATTATTATAGCTTATTTTACTTACAGTTTTTCTATATTACATTAGTGTATGGAATTGTTCCATATCAGTTTCTCCCCTTGAGGTTTCTCACTCACTGAACAATTTTCAATAAGAAACATAATTTGCACACATCTTATTTTCAAAAATCAGACGTGTGCAAATTATGTTTCTTATTGAAAATTGTTCAGTGAGTCAGAAACCTCAAGGGGAGAAACTGATATGGAACAATTCCATACACTAATGTAATATAGAAAAACTGTAAGTAAAATAAGCTATAATAATATTTAATAACAAAATTTATACCTTCATTTAGATAAACATTATGCTGCACATCAAAAATTGTACATAACTTGTTCTAGGGCACTGATGATGGTCTAATAAACCGAAACGCATATGCCATAACAAAGTTTTTTCATTTGTTAGCTGCACTAGACGGAGAATAAAACCCAACATTAGTATATCAGCTAAGGATATTGACCTAAGTATTCAAAATGTGATACTTCTTCTTTCTCTTCTAAGGATTCACATTATATATCAGACAAATTGTTTGATTTCTGTCATATACTTCGATAATACTGTTGCTGGGATACCACTGGGACCTGGCGCCTTCCCCCACTTCAGTAGCTCTAATTGCTTTACAATATCTGCAGCATCTATTTGTAATGAGAATCCATCTCTAACTCTACACTAATTGGTAAGATGGACATGTTATCCACATTTTCATCGGTGAACAAATTTTTAAATTTGGTGTTAACAAAAGCTGTGACAAGGCTGACATATTTAACACCACCGTGTATTAGTATTGCCATATTGTTGTTACTACAATCGACTTTTCTTATGTATGACCGAAATTTGTTAGGGTTTTTCATGAGGCTCTTGGAAAGAGAATTGTAATTAAAGGCCTCTTTCACGTCATATTTTTGTAATTTATTATTTTGACTATTTCCAATTCGTTTTATAAACTTTAAATAATATTTTCTGCCAAGACATTTGTCTTGATGGTTCCAAATAAAATCTCCACAAGCTTCATTGTGTAGGTGATAGTGAACAAAAAGGATTTTTTAAGACTGACATAGTATCAAATTTCAATAATTATTTTTAATGGTGCATGTGTTTTCATCTAGACTATAGTAAAGAGAGCTTTATGCCATATTCATTAAAATTGTTGTGTTTTCACTAGGCTAACTATTAAAATGCTAAGATTTACATTTAATTTTGGAAGTTGTTGTCTTAAGTGTAATTATGTCTCTTAACAAAATTGATTGACTTTAATTTACTACTTCTATAACTTTCCAGGAAGGTGCATGTATTAAAGTTTTGTCCCGTATTTCATCAGAATGGTTGTATGGTGAATACAATGGAAGAAAAGGGCAGTTTCCTGCAATTTTTGTTGATCACATTCCATCAGGGCTTCCAGAATACCCTGGATAATACATTGTTAAACAGAAAAATTTCTTTATATTCCATTTTGTTTTGATCTCTTTCAAGTGACTCAAATACTTTGAGACTGTTGTCTGATGAATTGTATCATCAGAATTCACAGATGTCAATTATTCTGAATATTGATAGAGGTTAACTGTTTCCACAATCTAATGTGTGATAAAAAAATCAATATGATAAGATTTATTTTGTACCCACTAATGATAATTTAGTTCTAACAGTACATTTAAATTTCCTGGTGCTACTGGACATAGTTCAGAAGTTAATATTTACCATGGCACTTATATTCTGAATATGCCAAGCTAATATAATATTGGATATGTTGGTTTTTATATAAAGTATTTTAAGATACATTTTAAGACAAAAATGTGAGTCATCAATTACATTGTGTTGCAAATGTTTGGTTGGAAATTTCCTTCCTGTCTTGAGTACCTAGATAAACATATCAGAAAAAAAATACAATTTTCTTTCTTTCTGTGTAACTTGTAACCAGATATAATAGAGCAGGGTAGTGCTGTTATTTTCTCTGGTCTGATTTAACATTTTGGTATGCAGACTGTTTCTTCTAAAATGTTTTGTTTCATTGAAATTAAATGTTACTAAAATTTTACAAATGGGTAGAAAGAGTAAAGCCATTGTTTATTAAAGTCAAGAAAGGATTGTCAGATACAAAACAGAAATGTATAGTGATTTGAGGTCAGGGGTATGTCTGGTGTCTAGGATGTGTTGATAGACTAGTTCCCATCTACGAAGTTCCAAAGAGGTAGTGGTGTCCGGAAAAACTCTTACAGCTTTAATCGTAAAATAGGTGTTAAGATTGTTGGAATCATGTGAACTGGCATGGATTGCCACTGGATGGTCTGGGTTGGCAGTATAAACTTCTTGCCTGAGTCTGTTCATCTTGTAGAACAATTTTTGAGTGGTGAGACTGATGTAAGAAGCAGTGCTGGGAAGATAGGCAAGTTGATAAATTAGGTGAGTGGTGTGTTCAATAATGGGAAAGGAGTCCCCTGTGACAGGATTAGAATAGGTACTGGTGATGGATACATGCTTCGTTTTACAGCGGGGTCTATTGCAGGGGAAAGATCCACGTGGAAGACTAGGAGAGTCGGAGGGTAATTGCTTGTGGAAGATATTGTTTAGGTTTGGTGGTCTGCTAAAGCAAGTGCGGGTTGGCCCATGCACTTGCTTTTCTGATGGGTTATTTTCCCTATCATCTTATTTTCAGTGCTTAACGACAGTTTCATTGTCACCTCTATCAATTTTGATCAAATAAATATCATCTTTCCCAATACTTTTACAAAATGATTCAAGTCCCAGTATCCTGTTACTATTACACATATATGGTTCACAAACAAACCTCCCCTGTTGCCACCTAGCAGTGCCACCTGTGACCAACTCTCATTTCAAATCTATTAACCAAGTCTTTTAATGTGTGTCTATTATTATACTTTCTTACCCTAAAATCATTCCGGTTCCCTCTTGCAAATGCTTTAGCAGGTCTCTTGACCTCGAGATATCATGGTTGCCAAATTGTAATCTCTAATGCCTTCAAATCACATCATGTCTCCTTCCCCTGTGACAGTCTACATTGCAAATCATGCAACTAACATCCAGCCACAATCATCTATTCCAGTCCCTCAACTGGGAAACATTCCGTGTTATTTTTCATGCAACATGTGCAATGCTGTGCACTAGATGAATGATCGCAGGCAAGTGATTTATAAGGCCTGTTAAAAAATATCCAGTTTTGATGCAGGAAAAGAAAATTGTGTACCTGATTGAATGGAACATTTCCCCTTCAAAGTAGGTTCTTTGTGATTACACACATAGATAAGCAGTTCTGGAAAGTTTCTTTTGAGATGTTGCACAGCTATGCTGTCTCATGTATTATCTTCATGCAGGTCTGAGAACAGGTTCCTTTAAGAGTGTCTTAAACTACAGGAACAACTAGGAATCGCATGGGGCCATATGAAGTGAGTAGGAAGCCTGGCGAACTTGCTGTGAGTGATCAAGTGAGCATATCCTGTATAATTGTAAGAGTTGTTCCATCTGTGATGAATCTGTTGCCAAGTAGCTGGAACTTTTTTTTTTAAGAAACTCTCAACAGTGATATATGTATTCTTGAACTCTTATTTCATGATCCTTTATCACTGCTTTTGCTATAGGCTAAATCACTAAAGGAATTACTATTTATGTGATTAAAAGCATGTTGCTTTCGAAAATGCAGTGGCTGTACAAACAGAATATCATTGTAATAACTGAAGTTTTGGAGCCGATATTCTATACACTTTTTTCTTAGATTGTACTACTGGAGAAGAAGTAAAGTATCTTAGACATATTAATACGAAAGCTGCCATAATCGTGGATGTTCTCTGCATTCTTTGTTTACTTTAACTCTCATTTATCATGAAACCTAACTGTTAGATGTCTGGTACTATTTTTGGAAGAATTTTCATTTTGAATGATTAAAACATAATAAATGCCTGAAAATAAATTTTCCTAACTATGAGAAACTAAAAAACCAAATTCCAGTTGTTAAAACAAGAATTGATGAATCTGCCATCTGTTGCAGAGCAGTTGAATCTTAAATGTGTCTAGCTAATTTAGTAAAAATGAGACTCGTGTCACTTTTTCAATTATGAGACATGGAAATGTAATACACATGAACTGAAATTTTCCCAGAGAGGAGACTTTGTCTGATAGATTTCTAGACCCGAAAAGAGAGGGGGGGGGGGGAACACACACACACACACACACACACACACACACACACACACACTAATTGGTGATTTTCATTGAAATTCTTATAGCCATTCTCAAGAAAACCTGTAGTTTGTAAGAATTGCTCATTTAATAGAATAAGATCTGGCTACTTTCCTTCCTGCTCCCCTTCCCCTCCCCCCTCCCCCCCTCCATTTTTTCATAGTGCTTGCTTTCTTACATCTACTACTATTATTATGCAACAGCACTCTTAGGAACCTCTACCAGTATTCATCTACCTTGGGTTATTCCTGCTGTGGCTAGCTCTGCACATGGATTCTTATTTATTCTCCAACATGACTAAGGGATTACCTAAAATATTTGTTTTTTTCATTTTGTTCTGTTGTATCCATCAATCATTAAAGTGTGGTAAGTAATGGCTTTATTTCCTCTATTATTGCTTGAATTCATAGCGTTCTTACTACTCCATTTGAACTGTCTCAAAAAAAGCACATCCATAATGTGTAAATTTAGCACTTCAATCGGTTGTGGCATTGATTTGGGTTATTCATATATCAAATTTTTTTGAAAGAGAGTTGATACTTCGTCAATCAGTATTTTCTATGAAACCTCCTTTTATGTTACCTATGCAGTTTTATTTAATGTACTGCTGTATAAATGGCTTTAGTTACTTCTTAAATTCCATATTATTCACATTTAACACAGGTTTTATACAGATTGGCACAAGCAGTTGTCAGTGTTCTAAAATAGACCAAATGTAAATGAATTTACTGATATAAATATAATGAAATGTGGCATAACAAAAATTTGCCTACTGTATCTCGTTTTTGCTCTTACACTTGGTGCTAAACAGTCCTGAGAATATTCTTTCTCTGTAGCATATGAAAGGATTTCCACATAAATCTTAATATTGCTCTTTGATTGAAGACTGAAAGACAAGGTGTGTGGAGGCAATAAATTTTCTTGTTTGCCGGGAATGGTAGCAATATGATTTAACTATTATTAGAAATTAAATTATTGGTACTATTGTTATAGTTCCTTTACAGTTTAGTCTTCTAGACTAACCGTTCTTGAACTGAACTATTTGTAAATTTTGCTCTGAAGTATGGAAATGCTCAGAAGCTGGATTTGAAACCATTCACATTAAAACTGCAGACCAAGAATACATTGCTTCCCAGTTAATTTGAAGTATATACATAGAATTTCCTGTATATTTCACCTCATTATTACCAGAAATAGCTTCATCTTAATTTTATCTGCTATTATCATTTTCAGATTTAATGACATAATCTGTTCTAATAGATTTGTCTTCAGCATATTTTCCTCCTTTTATACATATCTACATTTGTGTAATATGTGGCACAGTATAGTAAACTACTTAAGACACAAAATAACTTTCTCTGTAAATTTGAAGTAGAATGTTGTTAAGATTAGGACAGGTTATAAATATTTGTAACAAGTAAATTGGAACTTGGCTGTATTTTGGATATGATACTATATATATAGTGAGGCAAGCATTGAAAAAAATCAAATTGATATTTCAATGTATACTTTGTGATCTTTTTTACCATCAAATATTGACTATTTTTCTGTAGGGTGTTACCTGCAAAATAAAAAAAGTGGTTCCTTTTTGTGATTTTAAGCCACTACAGTGAAGTAAAATGGTTTGTTAAAACTGGAGTTTTCTCAATTGACACTAGCAATTCAATAAGTCTTGTGTTCTAAGTTAATATTGCTACAAGAAAAGTATTGTTATGCAAGAAAAAAATGTTCTTGCTAATGCCCTGCTATTATGTTAATAATGAATCCCTTATAATAGTAGGTGCATTTGTAATGAAACACACAGTAAATGAACAAACAATAAAATCAGGCTAGGCCCAAAAAAAATAATATAGTTCCACTGCAATAGAGCATATAAACACCCTATTTAATTTTTTTTTTTTTTTTTTTTTTTTTTTTTTGTACAATGTGTTAACTGATTTACTTTGGTTGTATATTATACAAACGACTAGTTTCTTTTCTATCCTATCTATGCTAACAAGCATCCTTTCTTTAATCTTATACTACTTATGAACTATTGATTACAACGAAGTTCTCAGTAGTGCCAAATGTTTGCAGCAGTGCAAATATGTCCAAAGCTTAAACAAAGAAATTTAAATCTAAGTTATTTAAGGTTTGTATATTTTACAGCTTGTATGAATTTGCCAAGGACAGTTATTATATTTTAAAGAATCATTGTTGAATAGAACATGGCTAGTGGAATAAAATATCCAAGCATAAATTCTTTCTAGTTTAATCGTACTGTTGTTATATATAGCTGCTGTAACTTGACAGCAAAATATGTGTGGTTAAACTTACCAATAGCCTTGAAGCCATTCTGTGTTATTTGTGTGGCTGAAGTATCTGGTTTTTGGGAACTAGAGAACTTATTATATTTATTCTTTAGGTTTGTAGAGCAAAATATCAGAGTTGCTATCAACTCTTGAACAAATTGTATTAGGTCATAATGGAGTGTGTGTTTACACTTAATTCAGTAGAATTCCAATCTTTATTTTTTTTATTTTCATCTGAAAAATTGCATTGATTGAACATATTGTGTTTCTTTAGTGAGAGAGAGAATCTTACTGTGCATTATCATTAACTATACATTAAGAATTCAAATTGTGAAAATGGTTACTGTTCATTCAGGTTTCTAAGTGCCTGTAAGAATGTAAAGGTATTTTTTGAGAGTTTATACTTTTGGAAATGTGTTTAAATCTTAACATTCTGCAATAGTGGAGGGAAATTCCCAGTTAGTCATTGGCTGTAATAACTTTATAAATTTTACGACGTAAAATTTTATGTGATAGTAATATTCTTATGAAACTATTATACAACTGGAATTGTACCTGTGATTGAAACTGGGCAGAACTCTTCAGTAATATTTTTTTATTTCACTTACTTAGTTTTAAAATAAGAAATAAATATAACTTTCTGTAAACAATTTCATACTAATGACTGTAGGCAAATTGAACTGTTGCCCTCTAGTTTATCCAAAAAATCTAGCACTTATTAACAATAATATTGTGAAATCTATATGAATGTAATGACATATGCACTAATGGTGATAATAAAATCCACGACAAAGTAATGCCAGTTCTACTGTCTTTTTGAGTCATATTTATCCATAAGGCATTGTCCGAGCTTCTGTGATGGAGACTGTATATGCTCTGAAAAGGTGGTTTTGATCAGGAATCAAAATCCACAAGTGTTGTCTACTGCTTTCCCTGTCCTCCATTTTTGCAGTTACTTTGCTGCGAAAATTGGTAGCTATAAAAAAAGCAAGAAATTTACGAAATCCTAGTTTAGACCACTTGGGGTACAAGTCTATGTATGGCAAGATTATTAGTTTTCAGTGTGAGATGAAACACATAAGCTCTATAAATCGTGTAATACACCAGAGGAACAGTTCTGTTTGTCTATAATTTTTCTGTGCACAGATCATATTATTGGCACACATTTTCTAATAATAAAGTGAATACTTTGTTTCAATGCCAGAAGAATCTTATATTCAATTGCTTCATCATACCTAATGTTTATTGGTCTGTGTGGAATTTTCGTCCTATAATGGTGCTGATTATGTTATAATGTTAAGCTGGGTTAATCGTGTACAGTGGTAAATAATGTATTTAGTGTTGATATTTTATTTATTTGTTATTTCATTAATGATGTGATCTGATTACTTTAAATCATTTATAAATATTTGTGTATCATGTTTATTTTCTTATTTATGTTTCATTACAAATATACATATTTGTGTGTACATATACAAGTTTGTTTTTGTGAATTGCTGCTACCATGCTTTACCTCTCCTTGTATACATGAATCGTAAAATCTCACTGAACTTGAATTAAAACTATTCTGATAAGTCACTAGCTTTTTTTTCTTTTGATTTATTTATTTCTTTTAAAGAAAAGAGTTAAAGTACATACATACATAATTTGTGTTCACATGTTATGTAACTTTTAAAGGAAAGTTTTGAATTTTAAGAAATTCAATATACAGTTGACCCACGATAAGCTGACAAATGTTTTGCAGGGTGGTGTTGGATTGGACTCCCTTGTAGTCCAGTAAATTTTGGAAACGAGTATCTTTTAGTCCAAAAAATATGTAAATGGTGAGATAAAATCAATACTATACTGTGTGGGACTTTGTAAATTAAACAACACAATAGATAACACAAGTTTTATTAAGAGATTGCTATGGATACTGGTTTAATGACTGATAAAAAATTAAAAACTAAATGTGGTATCAATGCAAATATATATGTAGTTACTACAAACATATTCAAGTTAAAGTACATTTGTAACAAAAGAAAATTGATAAAAAAATTGTTTGCAAGTATTCATTATCTTTCGTTTTGTTTTACATTGTCGGGACGCAAGTGTAAAGCCTTGTCTCGGCCAACTGAAAATTAAAAAGTTCGTTTTATGATGCACCATTCTCTTCAGTTCATTGCGTACGTATTTCACATTGATTGCATGTTTAACTGTAACCTGTGGAGTAGTTACGATGACTTTATTATCCTCATCTTGATTTATCGCTGGAATAGAAACTTGGTTAATAATCTCAGACATTTGTTGAAATACTTTCTTCTTCATCCATTCTACAATACCAGATTTCCAAATTTTCTGAACTAATCTGCGTTTCAGTAGTGACTTGCCCATGACTACCAAAATTACACTGATTTGGGGAGCACTGGGAGTGGTGGTGATTTCTGGCCATACGTTCTTCCATTACAATTTAATGGCTGATTAGTGCCATGAACTCCAAGACTGACAAAGGACGAAAACCAAGTCTTTCGTGTCGAATTTTTCTTATGTTTTTTCTATAGACTTATCTTTTGATATGACTGTCAGCAGATTTTTTTTTTTTTTTTTTTTCTTTTTTTTTTTTTTTTTTTTTTTTTTTTTGTATTCTTGCTGATCCGTTGGTTGGACGAGTGCAGTACAGTTTGTTGGAAGAAAAGTCACAGTGATGCATTTATCCTTAGTTGTCAATTCTTCTTTGGATGGATGACCAAGTTCACTATTAGAAGCCACAGCAGTTAAGGAAGATTGTGATCTTTCAACCATTTTCTAACTTCTGGCACGAAGCATCAGTAAAACCACTTTTTGAAAAGGTCTTCCGTCATTATGCTTAGTGTATGGGTAAATCAATGTTCTTGAATGCATGTGGATTCCTTGGTTTTCCAATAACCACCAGCTTTAGTTTGTGTCTGCCAGAAGTGTTAGCACATGGTAATATGGTTACATGTCCTTTGTTTACATTACATCCAGGTACATATTTTTCATAATGTGAAACGTTTTGCTAGGTATTTTGGTGGTCATTTTGAACAAATATATTTATTTGAAAGAACGAGGATTTGTAGGTAGATGAAATCTTTCGTAAATTTAGTGTAGCCTCAAGTCGGAACAGAAAAAAAGTGCGAGTGTCAGAAAGTGCTGTTTATTGGTAAAACGCTGACGGCTGACTAAGAGGACATTGCTCCATTCAGTGATGCAACACTGAACTTACAAGCGAGCCATACACGCCCTCCCTTTGTCGATCATTACCAGCCAGTCAATACGGATTAATTCTTAGCTAGACCATCTCATTAGCTTGCCTCACCACCATCGTGTCAATTCACCATTCAATCAGGGGTAGATTCTCAATTAGGATATCATTTTGTCCTAACCTTTTCCTGCCTAAACCAACCATAACTAATGGCATGGTGTCGATGATTCATGACAATTAACATCGTATCATAGCCCACTAGTCATTGCTTAGGTCATCAGAAGACGGAGGACATCTTCAAGAGAGAAGACAGCGCAAGAGGAATAGAAGACTTGGTAAACATCTCGAAGGTCAGTAAACTTCCACCCTAAAGTCTGCTTCCCCCGAAAGCTCACAAATTCATCCTCCATCCACTCAGGCCACTTGACAATGTAAGGTTTGGTCGGTAGGACGGTGGTTCGAATCCCCGTCCGTGCATCCAGATTTGGGTTTTCCATGGTTTCCCACATCACTCCAGGCAAATGCCGGGATGCTTCCTTCAAAATGCCATGGCCGAATTCCTTCCAATTCCTTCCCATTCCTTGCCCCCCATCCTTTCCCCGTCTCTAAAAACCTCGTTAAACAGTTAAAAAAAAAGTTTGGCACAGGAGGTACAAGCTGGACATTTACAGTATTACGTGCCAGGAAACTTGGATTCATCTGCATTGTATACCTGTAAAGGGCAAAGATCCTAAATCTGTTACTATTTGTAAAAATCTCAATTTAAATAGCTTTAAGCAAAATACATCATTAGAGAGCTTTTTTCCCCATTACCATCATCAAATGTATTCCATGACGACTCTTGAATAGTTCCAACCATCGCTTGCTAGATTCAAAGTCTTCTTCTTGCTATCTTCTCTAAAAATAACTTTGCTTCCATGACCACTATGGGTCCAGAAATAGGTGTATGCCTGTTTCTTTCCTGTAGAAGCCACACACAAAGTTCCTCCACCTCTGGATGTTTAGCTTTCTTAAGAGTTTGCTTCTAGCCTGGCCCACAATCAGTGGTAGAAATAAACTTTTGAATATTCTTGTGGCTGTTTTTAATGAAACTAAGGAAAAAGGAAACTCCTTTAGGCACTATAAATATGAAGGAAAGTGAAAATGACTCATCACTCGCCAAAGTTGAAGGCTGCGACGAGTGAAAAACGTATATGACGAACACTAGAATACACAATATTTCGTTTTTACATCATATTCATGCTGTAGGAAACGAGTCAAGTGGTTTGGGAGGTGTGCACATGCAGACGTTAAACGCATGACTGAGTGCATTATCGATATATCGGGATAAACTGAGATGTTATATATTATTACGTATATCGTAGAGGGTGATAGAATTAGTAATTTTAAAAAAGAGTACTGTAATCGCCCGTGTTGGGTACTTGAAGTAATTTGCTTATTAATGCTTATAATTAGTCAACATGACACATTACATTTCAGGATTGTGTTAAAATTAAATGAAGTGAATGAAATAACCATAAACAAAGAAAGCATAGCTCAAACAGATTACAGATCAGTTTATCCATTAATTATTACAATAAAAAAAACTTGGAAAGTACAAACAACTGAATGAGCCATGAGTTTAACAGGATGTATGTTACGGGCTAAACCATTGTGAACATCCGGCGAATTCAACGCGGAATTACGACGTTCGGTGACTATTACAGTGATGGCCACGGGTGATGCGTGCTCTTCGAGCTCCAGGTTTGGTCTCCGCAGCTCAGCAATCCCACATATGTCTACGGCTGTACAGTCTCCCTTCTCGCTCCAGAGTTCCGTGTGCGTTCACCCTAGCAGACCTTGAGACAGCCAGCTCAGCTCAACCCCCAGCACATGCCATCTAGTATCGGGGGTCAGTACCACCCACTTTGCCTGCTGCCCTTGTTTGACATTAGCACCAACACCAAGCACACACATCTCTTCGGCTCTTGTGACAGGCAGGAAAACCTGGGAGTTACCATCTGTGTTCGGGTAGGGCAGCAACACTGCCGACTCTAGCTGCACTGTACGTCACTAGATCTCGTCGCCACATATGAACAAAAATTGTATTTTTGAGGCATAAATGCCTGTATAATGAAAAAAACTGTGATTGGCCGAAGAAAGCGCAACCTCTGCAAAGTTGGTGTGGACATGCACCACGCGGCCATTTCTGTGTGGACACTGCAGTACGGAATGTTAAAACAAAAAATAGACAAATAAATTTAGAAAAAATTTGTAACTAGTTAAATGATAATACTAATAATAATGAAAGATGGGCCACAAAAATGGAATCTTCCTAGATACCAGACACCTACCTCGCCTCAATCACCGAGAAGATTCCGTTTTTTTGACTGATTTCTCATTATTATTATTAGTATTATCATTATTATTTAACTGGTTACATTTTTTTTTAATTTGTCTAATTTTGTTTAACATTCCTTACGCTTTTGTTATATGACTAATTCTATCACCATCTGCGATTTACGTATTTATATATAACATCTCAGTTTCTCCTGACATACCGAGCGTGGTGGTGTAACGAATAGCATTCTGGCCTCGCATTCGGGAGGACGGCGGTTCGAATCCCCGTTCGGGCATCCAGATTTGGGTTTTCCATGATTTCCCAAATCACTCCAGGCAAATGCCGGGATGCTTCCTTAAAATGGCCATGGCCGAATTCCTTCCCATTCCTTGCCCTCATCCTTTCCCGTCTCTAAAGACCTCGCTGTTGAGAGACGTAAAGCAGAAAAAAAAATCTAACATATCAATAATGCACTCAGTCGTGTTAAATTTCGGTGTGTGCACACCTCCCAAAACACATGACTCATTTCCTACAGCATGAATAAGGTGTAAAACCGAAATATTGTATATTCTAGTGTTTCTCACATATGTTTTTCACTTTTTGCAGTCTTCAAGTCCTTGATGAGTCCTTGATATTTATTTTGGTTGGTTTTAATATTTTAAATTGTAGAATGTCCTGTACCGTAATCACTTGACTACTTAATAAAAGATTCCCTACAATTTAGGTGGACCAGAATCTCACTTTTTTCTTTAGTTTTTAATGTTTTGTGCTTCCACTTTTGGTCTAACACAGGCATTGTGACACATTACATGAACACCCATGCTGCCGCCGCAAGCGAATTGAAGACTTACAACAACTACAACTTGTCAAACAGCCACGTTTCAAGCTATAACCTGTTCAACCTTACATTGGCAGTGTTTTGCCGTAAAATAAGTGCATACATTATTGGAATGTTCGATTACAGTGGGCACTGAATTATACAGAGGCTGGATTACCAAGGGCTCTTATATCCAAAATTTCATAATGATCATTTTCATCACAGATGCAGTGTGCTCTTAGCATGGCGAGTAAGTTAATTCTCAGTCCTGGCATTGGTATTTTGGAGGATGCAGATTCACTTGATAGTCCAGCCATCTAAATTTTTGTTTTCCATGCTTTCATGAAATCACTCCGCATGAATGCCAAGGTGGTTCCAGCAAAAAGGTTTGGGCAAATACCTTACCATTCCTTATCTCAAATCCTCTCCTGGCTCTGATGACAAGATGTAAAAAATAAAAAACCTTCAAATTTTGTATAAATGTATGCAAAAGACTTTAGGAATACCAAATTACATTGCTGTCCATTTTTAAATGTGGAAACTAAACCCTATCTATCAGTTTGTCACTGTCTGCTGAAAGAAGTTGCAGGTCTCAAATGAGGACATGTTACTTCTTTGAACAAAACCCAAATATTGTATTTAAAATCTTCTGAAGATTTTTTTCTAGAGAGGTTGGCCTAAGAATATTTATTCCTATCCTACTGGTGGGGTACTGCTTAAAGCTCATCAAGTAGAGAACTAATTTATGTTTTTAGTGTTTTTTTTTTTTAAATTAGTAAATAAAGACATGAAAGGCCGTCAAAGTTGTAAGTTTTAGACTAATTTTGTTACCAAGTAAATCTCAAAACCAAGGCTATCCATACATTGTACTTAAACAACAATACCAAGAATAATTACTGCTAGTTTAGTTTGAGTTTCATATAAGAAAAGAAAAAGTTTTTATTTTGCCAAGTATTAATGGGCACTATTTTATTAAAAGTGGACTTGATTTAGAGTGCATTACATTATAGTTTATGGGCTAGTCGCTATCTATAATAAATTTTGCTATAATTGAAAGATTGTGCAAGTGACAACATGAACCGGTGTTATAAGGGCACCAAGACTGCTTTATGATCTATCATATCCATATCTGTGAAAGCCAGAGCACTGGACATTTTGAACAAGTCTCAACTTGCATTTAGCCAGTAACTCAAGTTATCTTTCTTATATGATTTTTTTCTCTCTAAAGACTGCAACTTTTAACTGTTCATTATTATGTTGATAGATGGTCATCAATGGTTAAGACATTTCATTGTGCATTTGAAATTTGCAAATTTTTTTTACCAGAATATCTTATAAATTGTAATGCCATTTTGACAAGTGGAATGTGATGAAAATAGGAAATCTCTGAAGATTGGAAAGGTTATAGATGTAGAAGAATAGACTTTTTATTGAGTGGTTAAAGCTCTGGCCTCACATTCGGGAGGACACTGGTTCAAATCCCCATCTGGGCATCCAGATTTGAGTTTTCCATGGTTTCCCCAAATCAATCCAGGCAAATGCCGGGATGCTCCCTTCAAAAGGCCATGGCCGACTTCCTTCCCATTACTTGTCCCCAGTCCCACACCACCTCTAATGACCTCAATGTCGGTGAGGTGTAAAGCCATAAGTAAAAAATAAATAAAAAAAGTGTACGCTTTTGCATAGTTGGTAGTAGTTTATTGTGGCAGTTACTGCAGATGAAGTCGGCCTCTTTGGAGTCAACTATCGTGGTCAAGGGTTCGCAATGAACTCCGTGGTGGGTAGACGCATTGCTTGATAGGGAAATATTAATTCTTAATGTGATAGTCTCCTGGGCAGGCAATATCGTTGAATAAACTGGTGTTTGAAAGAAAATTTGAAATGTTGCATTGCGTGATCATGAAGGTAAAGTAGAAATTATAACATGCAGTGGAGAGAGCAGACCAAGACAAAACAAAAATCCCACTTTTGAGTGCCAAAAGGTATAGTAACTTCATCCATGCATGTGCTTTATGTGAAAGGATGAGGTGCAGGTCTGGTGCACATAGTTCTCTAGTTAGAAATTTGAGAGTGCCACAAATCTGTGCATGCTTCAGTGGCCACCACATAGTGTGATGGTGTGTTGTGGATAAACTGAATGTCTCCCCCCCCCCCACCCCTCTATTTTTTTCTGCATTTCATTGAATCATATAAGTGGAGGAGAAACTGAGTTCATGCGTGAAGTTTAATGGGGCCTGCTTGACTTGGTGTACCTAATATGTGTAGTTTGAGGCAGTGATAGGGGACCGTCCCAACATTTGCATGTGGCCACCTATTCATTTTTGTTGGCCCTTGCCTTTTTAGTAGAAAAATATTTTAATTTGACATTTAGAAAGAAATCTTTTACTCTTTTTACTGCTTTAAGCTTTTACGTAATATTGCTTTAGGTTTTTTTTTTTAAGTTTACATCAGCAGTACCTTACAATCTCCATTTCCCCTATAACGGGCTTAGTGATGCTTCACGCTTCCACTGTCATAATCCGTGTCATGCCTAATTCGATTTTCACTTTCTTTTAGTACTGTTATGGAGGAGGCAGGTGGGGAAAGTGGAAAATGGTCCCGCCTCCATGTGATGGATGGTCGCCAGTGATTGGCTGCTAATAGGTTGGCAATTGTTCATGTGCTGTGGAGGATTTTCTGGAAGGTTTCAGGTTTCCTATAAAATGGAGTACATAGCAGTTTGAAGTGGCTGTTTTTGATGAGATAGGTTGTTCAAGAGATATAGTACAATGAGATGTTGTTATTGCAAGAGTGGCAGATGAAATAGCGGAACTGAATCAATGACAGTTTCAGTCAAAGTGACAGGTAAGTTACTTTCTAGTTGAACATAATGGAAAACCACAGTGTGTTATCTGTTCTCAAATCTTAGGTGTTTCGAAGGTGTATAATGTGAGTATACACTATACCATCTTACATAAATCAAAATACGATCAATACTAGGGAAGTGCCAGAAGTTGTGTGTTTAATGATTTGAAGCTGAAACTAACTAGACAGAAGAGTAACTTGCAACCATCAAACACTGCTGCTTTAAAGGCATCTTATGAGGTAGGTTTAGAGCTAGCTAAAAAATGTCTTTTAGGGATGGTGACCTCATTAAGAGATGTGCTGTAAAAATGGCATCTTCATTTGGAGATTAAAAGATGGCTAAAATGTCCACAGTTTCCTTGTCTCAATAGACAATAAGTAGAAGAATTAATTATATGTTTGCTGTAGTTTCAGCTTCTCTCAAGGGCATTTAAGAAAAATGGGAATTTTTCTCTCTAGCTCTAGATGAGAGCACAGATTTAGCTGACCTTATCTTTGTCAAAACAATAACCAGAGAATTTGAAACTCATGAAGAACTTTTGGGAAACCAGCTAAAAAGGTTCAACGCACTGGATGATGTTTTTAAATGTGGAAGTTTTGAGAAGTGTACTGGCATTGCAACAGATGAAACTAAAGCAATGGTTGGTCATAAGACTGTGTAAAGAAAAAGGCATGAATTGTTTGTTTTTCCACTGTCTTATCAACCAGGAGTCTCTCTGTGGAAAAATTATAAGGCTCATTGAGCCAATAAAAACCTGGTATAAATACTGTAATTTTAATAATAAGGAGAGTGCATTTGTTAAATTCCTGGAAAATTTTGAAGCTAATACCCATTTTGAAACGTGTAAAGGATTCTGAAATGTAACCTTTGGTTAAAAAGGTGATTATGTATAAATTATTAATTATGTAAATAAGTTCATCTTAGCCACACATTCTGGGCATCTATGAAATATAATGTTTTTATATACATAAAAAAATTATTTTAACACAGAAAGGGTGGTTAAAGTTATCATTCTGGAGATTGAAAAGCCCATGAATTTACAAACAAATATTGATGTATTTATTCTCCTTTCACAAATCAAATTGAATGAACCTTATTTATTCCAACAAAACATATAACATACGTGATTGAGATTACTCATTATTTACAGCAAAAACATCTTAGCATTTCATGTTTAGTCTAGCTCAGTGGAGGATGTGAAATATGTCACAGGTGTTACTTGGCATTTGAAAATTCAGTTCTGGTGAAAAACTGTTCTGGCTCAAAGTGCACGTTTAGCAAGCAGATGGGTCGATATGATTTAGGTAATTTTGGATCCTTGTCATCTCCCTTCTTGATGATTAATATCTCACTCTGCTTCCAGATGTTTGGTACTCTTCCCTGATGCAGGCATGCATTATAGAGCTTACACAGAGTGGGGGCTACTGGCACTACCAGTTCTTGTACTACTTCAGCTGGAATACCATCCGGACCCGGAGCTTTATTCCTGGACAAGGCATTTATTGCTTGTACTACCTCCAAGATGCTAATATCAGGAGTGTCGGTGGTACTTTGCCTATGTTGGTCAATTTCCAGACGGAGCGCTCTGTGCTCCATCTCGTCATCTTCCATTTTATCATCTGGAAGGAGTTCCTGGAGTAACACTTCTGAAGTAGATTTCCAGCTCGTAGTCATGGTTCCATCTTGTTTCTGTACAGTAGACAGTGTAGTTGGGGGTTTTACCTTCCCTGCTGCAATTTTGTATGGGATACCCCAGGGGTCTGTACGCAAGTTTGTTTTCACAAATGTTTCCCACTTTTTTGTTTACTTAGTATTAACAGTTCTCGGAATTCACTCTTAATTTGTCTATATCTTTCCAGGAGCTGTCCTCTAACGTTGTAGATGAGGCAACGTTGGTAATCTTTTCTTGCTTTGTGCATCCTTTGTCGTAGTCTTTGCAGTCTATCAGTCCAAGGTCTGTCGACTGTGCCAATGGTTCTCTTAAGAGGAATAGATCTCCTCATTGATATTTGGAGTGCCCGAGTAAGGTCCTTTGCGGCTCGATCTACATCATTATCATCTAATAGGATTTCTTGTTGTGTAAAACTTTCCCTCAGCCTGTTCCAGTCTGCCTGTCGGATGTTGTAATGCACCTTGGAAGTCTGCGCCTCCGATGTGTCAAAATCGTTCCTCCCTCTGACCAACTCAAAAGTAATAACATTGTGATCACTGGTAGTTAAAAATTCTAAAACGTTCCAATTCCTCAATAAGTTCCCACCTCGCAGATTGGTCAATGTTACATCAATGTTTGACCTAGCTCCTGCTCGGTTGCTATATGTGTAGGGTTTATGTGGTAGATTTCTTACTTCTAGATTCAGTTCACTAATAGCTTCCACTAAAAGCTCGCCTCTCATATTTGTCTCCCCGCTATGCCAGAGTTCGGATCTAGCATTGGCGTCAGCCATTATCACTATTGGTCTGTTGTCTAGGGCAGTGCACACTTCTCTTATCTTCCCAATGTATGGTTCAATGGGATCACTATATTGAAAATACATGTTGACGAGAATTACACTACCCCAGTCAGCAATGAGTTCCACACATGTCGTATGTTCATCACAGAACTGCACTATCTTAGTTACAGTAACTTGTCTGGATAGCACTACTATTGCTGTCATAGGGTTTCTACCTGTTGAGATTATCTGTGACGATACCGGCATGTAAGGAATCTTCCCGAAGCATGAATGTGTCTCCTGAAGGCATATGACATCCCATTTATGTTCCTCTGACAGCTTCCTCACCTCCTGCAAAACCAACTTGCTTCTCCTGGCGTTTAGTTGTGCAATTCGTAGCTTACAAGACATTTTGTGTTTTATGGATGTCTGGTGTGGATATTGCACTGTGGCCACGGGAGTTTTGAATCGAAAACTATACGCCCATGAGTTAATACGTACTGTTTATATATTTGATCGGGATCAAAAGTTTCATTCCTTCTTTCGAAGACTTTATGCACAAGAGAGAGAAGCTGAGAAGTCTCTGTAGGAAGATTGATAGATTTTAGATGTATACGATCAATCGCTTCTAGCTGAGGGAAGGTTACATATTTACCGGCCGGATGCGCTATTCGAGTTAGATGCCTCAGCGCCACATTGAGATTCGGAGCCTCCTCCAGTCGACCGAGTTTTAAATTAGTTTCAAAATCACTGTATATTGTTTTAGGGTTTATAGAACTGCGTCTGTCTTCTATGTTTCCAATCTTCAGCGGTTGTTCCTCCAATTTTGGACTCGCTACAGGTCGTGAGTAATGTTCAACCCAATTTGGTCTGTCTGTATTCCACCCAGACCAATCCTTTTGACATAAGGGTTCCGGGGATGACTGGCGGAACTCGAAGAGATTTCGTTAATCTGTAATAAGTGGTCGTCCGTCTGCGTTCCAACATCTTGTTTCTTACGATTCTTCTCCATTTTTAGTTTCTCTCTGAAGCAGGCAGCCCTTTTTGCATTTCTTTTTTGTCTTGAAGGGGGTTTCCTTTCGTTTTTGTAGTCTGCTTCCCAATTACATCCTCAACTATTTTCCTAATTACATTAGCCAGTTGAGAGTATATGTCGTTTCCCATATCTATTCCTTGTAGTAAACTATCCATAATCAGTCCTGTTTACAGCTCGTTGTAGGAGTAATTGGTAGGTAGGACACTCTTTGCCCTTCTTGTTGCAGCTTTTTCCCCGTCTGTTACACGGTATGCATATTGAAGGTTGAGAACTTTTCTTGCACTGATCCCTTTGGTGGTTTTCTTCTCCACAGTGTGAACAAGAACTATTGTTCTTCTTACAATGCTTACTGACGTGTCCTAAATCCAAACATTTATTGCATTTTGGAACGACAACGTAGTCTTTCACTGCTATAGCAGAAAATTCTATGAAGACTTTCTTTTGCTGTAACAGAAGTTTCCTAACAGAAGGACTCACCTCCACAACCTGATGAACTGTTGCTCTTTCCTAGGTCCAGTCTTAAATTTTGGTTGAAAACCATCCATAAATTGTCCTTTCTCTATTTTATCCTCAAGGTTTTGCTGGTAGACAGCATCAGCAAGGTTGTCTACATGAATTGTTATTGGTATGTCATAAAAAATCATGAGTGGCCTTCGTTTTCTAGGGAGTTCGCATCGCATCTTATCAGCCAATTCCTTGTTATTTAGAATTTTTTGCGAATCCTCAGGAGATTCTGTTTCCACTATAATAGCATTGTTAGTTGTGCGAATTCTGTTGATTCTAATTTTATCCCTCCCAGGTTTTATGATTTTTGTAACTTGTTCAGCCACTTGCTTCGGGTTCTCCCCCCCTTTGGAAGTAATGAAAACCGCACTTTTTGTGGACTGAGTGATTTTGGGATTCACACCAGTCGATCCTCCAGATTTCGCCATTGCAGCATAGCTGGGGACTATTTCTCCTCTATTTTGTTTGAGTTGCTCATTTTCTTTTTTGAGTGTTTCATTTTCCTTTCCTAGCTGAGACAACTGGCCCTCCAAGAAGGCGATGTTTATTGCCCAACAGGCTAGCTTATCTTTTATTTCTCTAACTCTAACTTCAGTGAGTTTTTGGCCACAAAAATCGTTTAGATGCTTGACTAGTTCCACATACTCGTTTCCAATTTTTTCACTACACTGGTTTAAAACCCTGTCAGAGTTTTCTTCTGGTGACCCCATGTTGGCGGCAGCAGAAAAGTTGTTTACTGTAGTGACTCACCGCAGCTGATCGCCGGCATCAGGTGTCCGGCGCGGCGTGTGCGCCGCGCGTAGCCGTTGACTCGGCAGAGCACCGCTGGCAGGTTGGAAGGCGCCGACTCAGCTCGACGACAGCGCTCGCGGCGAGGAACTGTTCGCACGTCAGCCACGTACCAATCAATCGATTATCACTCGATAAAAACTCAACGTTTCGAAAAGCTTTACGTCCCTTCGCGCACAGGTCTTAGAATACTTTCTTAAACTATGTGTTTTATACTAAACACTTAAAGTTTCGTTTTTCCACAAGTATCGCGATCAAAAGCGAGAGCGACCCGACTGGCAACACGACGCGGCGGCCATCTTAACTCACTTCCAAGTCGAAAATCACAGATTGAATGCTTCTCACAGCATCAGCTCTTCTGCAAGAAACAACATATTGACCCCTTCAAGATTGACGCCATCCAATCACTCCCCTCCTGTAAGCAAACTCGGTGGCCAATGGGTAGGAATTAGTATACTTTCCTATCATCCCATCATCTTATTTGATATTCCATTTTCACTTCTCCACACACAGCAATTACATGCATTTCATTCAACGCTGCTATTTGTTACCATACTCTTGTCATATGTCACTGTAACTTTCCAAACATTTGCAAAATACCCATGCCGTCAGGAAGTGATAATATATTGTATTTAGCATATCTTGTCTTTCATTCAAGACCTCCCTGGGTTTCACATTCTTAGCAGGAAATGTTTTTCTCCCCTAATCTCCCAGGGACTAAGAAGACCTTTTGTTGGCTCGCATGTAGCGGCTAGCGGGGCCACGTGTGTTGATGGTCAATTTCCTGTGTTTTCATTTCTGAAAGTGTGAATAACATGCAGATATTTCTTAAGAACTGTTCACGAGCCACTCTAATTGTTTTGATCACATGTAACACCTCAGTTCAGTGTCTCAAGTTTCTATCATAGTATTGCCTTAACAAACTGCATTGCAAAGAGACTGGAGAAAATGGTGAACCACTCTCTTTTCTGGTGTCTCTAACTGCAAGATTTATTGAGCTGTTTCTAGGGTGGATTCAAGATATTCCATTCTATCTTACAAATTCAATAGTAGTGGGTGTATGTATGTCCTGGCTCGCTGTTTGGCTTGTTTACAAAGTCTTTCACCTCAGTTTTGCTGACTATATCTCTGTATAGCAAATAGGTCATGATTCTTGTCATTAATTATGTCTTAACTGACATTTATTACCTCATTAACCTTATATATAATGCCACTATAACTTACAATAGTTTCAAAAACTATTATACTACTAATAATTAAATTTCTTACCTAGTTAACATAAATTATGCCCTGGTCATGCAATTATACTCCCCCATCCCCCAACTTACTTGAAGATTGATCTGGTTTAAACTTGGCCAAGGCAACAGCAGGAGCAAACCAAAGATATTTCAACCTGTCTGTTATCTACCGCACCCACCCGTGTTCTATATATAAAAGAGCCTTCTAACACCACCAGGCTTAGTTCATTCTTCTGAAATGGCTTGTCATGTGCTTCTGTTGCCTCATCTTACAAGTTAAATAGCAATAATACTAACCGTCAAATTGTTGGACTAGTCGTGAAATGTCTTGAAACCTATATACGCTGTACCTAATGAAAAATCTTCTCTTAGAACCTGCTATTTAATGAATTTCGTGTCCTTATTTTTTACATACATAAAATTTTGCTTAGCAAAATATTTGGTGGGGGCAAGATGGGGATTACCACTATATCACAAATCATTGAATATAGGCTTATTCTGTTATTTTTTTATGTTATTTGTTAGACAGATTGTATATTATTGCTATACATTTGGATAATCTTACTCTGATAGACTCATGTGCTACACATAGTTTCGTTTTTTTCTTGGATGCTGTGAAATTATAAAAGGATGCCAGAGAGGAAAACATCGTATGAAGTAGCTATGCTGCTTTGGAGGAAAATGGGCTACTTTTAAACAGTACTAATATTTTCGGTGCCACAGACCATGTTAGCAAGAAAAGTCAATTCTAAGGAGAGTAGAACTATCGAAGGACCATTGGGACCTAACTTTCCAGTGCTGCCTGTGGCTGACAAAAATGAGTTTTGTTGTTGTTCAACAGAAATGGAAGGAAGATTATTTGCATTTATAACTAATCCCTTTAATGCCAAAAAATGTCAGTAAAGATTGGGACCCATGCTCGAAGCAGGGTTTTGGCTCAAAGACAACTTGGTCACGCGCCACAGGATAAATGTGACGTTCTAGCCATTCTGCTGCCATGTTTAGACCAAAAAGCCCCTATAAGTTCTACCCTCCCCAAGCTGATGACCACACTTGAAAGCATAGTTATGTTCTCTATTACTGAGTTCTTCAGCAATGTGTAGGCATAGGGTTGTAGGTGACCAAAATACATTGGGTAACATCTTTCAATCAGTCATCTTGGTTGAAAGATTATAGAGTTCTAACTATTTAGTCAAAACATATTTTGAGATAAATATCTATCAATCTATATTCAGCAAAACTATGTATTACGTTTAAGAACACGAAGACGTGAATTGTTTACTTATCTGAATGGATTGCAGTGGTAGCTCACCATATTTTAAGTGAGCAACTATTTTCAATGAAGACTTTAAATAGTTAATTAGCTTAATGCCCCCTAATCATATGTCTTGAAAACATATATTAGAAGTTTAAGTCTTCTATTAACTTTCATTTTAAACTTCTAAATTTTTTTTCGACTAAATGGTAGAAAAAAATTAATATCTTAAACCCAACAAAAAAACATAAATAATTTAAATATAAAGGCAAGAAACTCATTCAAGCTAAATACATTAATTTATCATAACGGAATCATGGTAAAGTACCCGCGATCAAAATAAATAAAAAACTAACCAAAACTATTTTTTTTTAAAATTAAACTATAATAGTCTCCCCCTAAAAATATTAATGTCAATATCATTCTTATAAAAAGAATACTTGTATACTCAGCAAGAAAAAGTAAAGTAAATCCACCAGCACCATATTCGAAATTAAATCCAGGAACTTATTCAGACTCACCCTCGGAAAAATCAAAAGGAGTACAATTGGTTTCTGCTAAACAAGAAGCTAACCCAGCCAAAAATAAAGAAAATATTTACAAACAAAATCATCTATTATACTGATATAAATACAAATCATATCTATTAACAATAATAATTGGCGATAATAAAATCAGTACCAATCTTACTTCATTTGAAATAGTTTGTGCAACAGAACACAATGAACCCAACAAAGATTAGTTTGAATTAGATTACCACCCAGAAATTATAGTGGTATAAACCCCCAAACTTGTACAACAAAGAAAAAAGAAAAACCCATATATAAATGAACATATATAAGTTAAATAAAGCAATAAAATCCATATAAACAACGAAATTATTAAACTAAAAACCGGTGAAAAGTAATAAATAAAGTAATTTGATTTATAACGTAAAGATTGTTCATTGGTCAATAATTTAATAGCGTTGCTAAAAGGCTGAGGAATGCCAACAAACCCAACCCTATTAGGACCTTTACGAATCTGAACATATCCTAATAATACCTTACATTCAAGTAAAGTAAAAAAGCTACTCTTAATAAAACTAAAATAAATAATAAAATCAAATTAATTAATAATATCAATACTACATGTAAAATAAAATTACATAATTAAGATCTTAACTTAATGTACTTATCTGCCAAAGTAGTAATAATATTCAAAATGTTAAGATTATCTTATTTTCATGGTCCTTTTGACTTAATAAAAATAATTATATTCAGGATAGAAACAGACCTGGCTTACGCTGGTCTGAACTTGGATCATGTAAGAATTTAAAAGTCAAACAGACCTAATTGTGTGACTTCTGCACCATATATTCAGCTTAATCCAACATCGAGGTTGCAAAATACTTTATCAATATGAACTCTCTAAAATAATTACGCTGTTATCCCTAAAGTAACTTAATCTCATAATCATAAATTATGGATCAAAAAAATTTATCAGTCTTTATATAACAGAAAGTTTATTTATTTTCTCATGTCACCCCAACAAAATCAATACTACTTTCATTTAAAAATAAACTAACAAAATAAAGAATTATTATTATAAAGCTCTATAGGGTCTTATAATCCTAGAAAGAAATTTAAGCCTTTTGACTTAAAAGTTAAATTTAATTAATTGATATTAGACAGTTAATTCCTTACTAAACCATTCATTCTAGCCCTTAATTAAAAGACTAATGATTATGCTACCTTTACTCGGTCAAAATACCACGGCTCTTTAAATAATCAGTGAGCAGGTCAGACCTTAAATTATTGTCAGAAAGACATGTTTTTGATAAACAGGCAGGAATTTATTTACTTAATCCCTTATAAATCAAATTACTTTATAATATAATTTATACAAAAAAATTTACTAATTAAATCATTATTTCACATTTTAAATAATTTTAAACTTATCTTTATAATATACTTAAATATTTTATAAAATCATTATGTAATCTTAGGAACTAAAATATAATCAAATAAATAGTTGATTTAAAGCCTATTAATATAAAAATAAATTAACATTATAAATAAATTTAGAGCTAATCCCCTAAATAATAAAATAAAAATCATAAAATATTGATACATAGAAATATTTAAATTTTTTGTTAAAATTAAAATTTATCTAAAGAAACTAGATACCGGTATCTTAAATGACGAATGACATTTCACCACTAAATATAAATTAAAAATAAATATACAACATTAACTTTAATTTCTATTTAAATCAAGAATAGTAAATAAAACATATATTTTGATGTACCCTGATACAAAAGGTACAATAAATAAAATAAACTTTTATATAAATAAATAAACCAATTACATTAATAGTAAACTATAATTAATAATATTATTTCTATAAAATATACTTAAACGTAATTAAATAATTTTTTTTCTATAAACACTAAACACTAAAAACAAAAAAACACAAATAATTTTTTTATTTTAAGATGTCTTGAATTGCACAAGATTAAACTCATTGTAAGTGAAATATTAAACTATCATCATCTTACTCTTACCAGCTATACTTTCCAGTACTCCTCCTATAACGAGAGCGATGGGCGATGTGTATACGTTTTAGAGCTTAAACTATATTAATAAAATTATTTATATTACTTTTAAATCCACCTTCAAATAAAGATTAAACAATATTATTCGTATAAATAAATTCATTGTAACAGATCACGCCTTTATTATAAGCTGTATCTTGACCTGAAATATAATCTACTTAAAGTAATAGAAAATTAAAGTTCTAATAAAATATTCTTATAATGGTGATATAAAAACAAATAAATAAAGGATAAAAAATCGTGTAATATCGATTACAGGACAGGTTCCACTAAATAGATAAAATACCACCAAATTCTTTGAGTTTCAAGAACATAACTAATACTACTCTAGTAAATAAATTAACATTTAAAATAATAAGGTATTTAATCTTAGTTTATAATATAAATTTCATAGCCTCATTTATAGAAAATTAATAAAATTAAAATTTCACATATTAAATAATATAATTACATTCATAAATTAAAATAACTATCAACTAATAATTTTAAAATGTATTTATTGTATAACTACAGTTGCTAGCATAAACTTCACCAATACTAAATACTAATTCCAAAATCACTTGATAATTAATTCAAATTATTGCATAACGAACGTTAAGTAAAAACCTTACATATAATATATAGAAATATTTAAAATCAAAGCAAGAATCAAACTTTTATAGATATAATACCTGCAAATTTAATATAAATATCAAAAAAATATTTGGATCAAATATTTTCAGAACTGTAATTAGAATATCTAGCCCCGATCAACAATACAATAAATACTCTATATTTATAATTATATAGGTTGTAAGTACATAATAGATTTTAACTAATATTAGGTTTTAGTCAAAATTTATAATTATATCATTTAATCTTTTTATTTTATAAAAAAGATTAAATAATATAAATGCTTATTCTATATATAATTAATTATATAATATAAGTTATTTATGTAATATAAACTAGTGTTATATTTCAATAAAATTTTGTATTGCATAATAGCATCTAATTATATATAATATGTAATAAAAAGTTTATATTACAATAAATAACTATATTATTATATAGTATTCAGTTAACTAACATAATATAAATTATTTCTATATTACAATATTCTTTAATCATTTCTAGTACAATAAAGGTTATATATAGATAATTATATAATTACCCATAGGTTTTTAATATAAATATTTCTTTTTAAAGCTTACAGATAGAACTTTACATATCTTATAGAAATATGTATAAATATAAGTATTTATTATAATATAAATCTTTCATGAGCTAATTTATATATTATAATATAATTATATAAAATAAATATGTTATTATACTTGCCACAAGCATAGCACCACAAATTAAAATTTTTCTACCTTATAATATTTGACTTTAAAAAAATGTATATAAAATAAAATCTTACATAATATTCAAATCAAACATTAAATAACAAATGATGTACCAGAATAAAGGACTATCTTTATGGGGTAGATAATGTAGATAACTACCCTCATTATATATTTAATAGATTTAAACTATTTCCTCAAGTATCAAAAACTTATACACCTAAATATAATCAAAAAGATAAGGCAATAATACCCCATCAATAGAGATATTAATTCCCTTCTTTTTAGTGCACAAAAACACAATAAAAATTTTATTCCTATCATTTTTGGTCATAGGATCTATTGTATCCATTTCCTCCAGTTCTTGACTTGAGGTTTGAATAGGATTAGAAATTAACATACTATCTATTATTCCTATACTGTCAATACCAAAAAATTCAGTCATGAATGAAATATCAATTAAATATTTTATTGTTAAGGCTCCAGCATCAACAATACTTCTACTGGCAGTTTTATTTATTCAAAAAAACAAAATGTATTTTTGAGAAAATAATATACTTCTCGTTCTAATAATTTCATCAAGACTACTACTTAAAATTGGGGCAGCACCATTTCATATATGATTTCCGGAAGTCATAAGAAAAACCAATTGGTTGAAATGCTATATTTTAATAATTTGACAAAAATTAGCCCCAATATCAGTAATATCATATTGCTTACAAATAAATATAATTATAGTAGTAGTAACTATAATATCAGTGATTGTGGGGGCACTTGATGGTTTAAATCAAACACTTTATGAAAATTAATAACTTATTAGTCATATTGGCTGAATAATTGGATCAACAATATGGGAATTTTACTTTATTATTTATTCAATTCTTAGATTAACAATTGTTATGTTGTTTAATCTAAACAATGTATTTTTTTAAAATCAAATCATAAGATTTATAAATGAGACTTTTATTTTTTTTTTTTTTTTTGCTGTCTATAGACTGGTTTGATGCAATCCTCCATCCCTTCCTATCCTGTGCTAACCTCTTCATTTCTACATACCCCTTACAACCCACATCCTCAATAATCTGCTTCATATATTCTAATCTTTGTCTTCCTCTACAGTTCTTACCTTCGACTGTTCCCTCCACTAACAAACTAACCAATCCAACATATCTCAAAATATGACCTACCAGCCTGTCTCTTCTTCCTGTAAGCTTCTTCCATAAACTTCTTTCTCTCACCCATCATTTCCAAAACTCGTTCATTTCTTACTTTGTCTGTCCACCTAATTTTCAGCATTCTTCTGTAGCACCACATTTCAAATGCTTCAAGTTTCTTTCTTTCCGGTATTCCTAAAGTCCATGTTTCATTACCGTAAAGTGTTGTGCTCCACACATAGAGTTTTAAAAAGTTCTTTCTAATTCCTAGATCAATATTTGAAACTAAAAGATTTCTCTTTTTCTTGAGGGCTCTTTTTGCTAATGCTATTCTACTTTTAACATCATTCCTGCTTCAGCCATTGGTTATAATTTTACTTCCCAAGTAACAGAACTCACTCACTTCTCCTATTGCATTTGATCCTATTTTTATGTTTAATCAGCTACTATTGGTATCATTTCTGCTACATTTCATCACTTTTGTCTTACTTTGATATATATTGAATCCAAAATCTTCCTTCAGTATTTTGTTCATGCCATTCAATAACATCTCAATATCCTCAACCCTCTCTGCTAACAAGACAATGTCATCAGCAATTCGTTTCTTCTCCCTGAAAATTTTTCTTTGACATTCTTCATTGCTTCCACTACATACAAATTGAATATTAACGGGGATAGACTACAACCTTGTCTCACACCCTTTTTAACTGATTCATGTCTCACGTGATTCTCTACTTTTATTACAGTCACTTGATTCTTATATAGTTTATAGAGTATTCTTCTATCTCGATACTTTAGACCTGACTTCTTTAAAATTTTGAACATCTTGTCCCACCTAACATTATCAAAAGCTTTTTCTAAATCAACAAATGCCATAAAAGTATCTTTGTTTTTCTTGATCCGCCCTTCAGGTATTAATCTTAAAGACAGAATTGCTTCCCTTGTACCGCAATTTTTCCTAAACCCAAACTGATATTCACCTACTACCCTATTCTTCTACTACCCTTTCCATCCTTCTGTATATTATTCTGGTCAGTAATTTTGAAGCATATGATATTAGACTAATGGTGCGATAATTCTCACATTTGTTGGCTTGTGCTTTCTTTGGAAGTGTGAAGATGATATTTTTATTAAAATCAGTTGGAATTTCTCCTGTTTCATAACTTTTTGAAATCAGTTTGAATAATATTTCGATTCCTTCCTCTCCTAGAGATTTAAGAAGTTCTGCAGAGATCTCATCAATTCCAACTGCATTATTTGCTTTCAAGTCATTCAGAGCTTTATTAAATTCTGTCCTCAAAACAGAATCTCCTAAGTCATCAATGTTGACATCGCCTTCCTTTTCCAATACACTATTGTTCAAATCGTCCCCAACATACAGTTTCTCAATGTATTCCTTCCATCGTTAGCTCTATCTTCTGAGCTTAAAAGAGGTTTCCCATCGGCAGTGTTAATGTTCATACCTCTTTTCTTCATTTCTCCAAAATTCTGTTTGATCTTTCTATATGCAACATCTACTTTTTCTACTTCTTCACACTTTTCTTGTAGCCATTTTTCTTTTGCTATTTTACATTTCATATTTATTTGATTTCTAAATTGCCTGTACTGCTCTATTCCTGCTTCATCCTGACCATTATTGTACCTTCTCCTCTGATCCATCAGCTGCAAAATTTCTTCTGTGATCCAAGGTTTTCGGGCAGCTTGTTCCCTAAAGCCTAATGTTTCTTTGCCAGCTTTCATTATTTCGGTCTTTAATGCATTCCATTCGTCCTTGGTTGACCTCCTTTCACAGTTAATTCTTAGACCTAAGTCTACCATTTCTGCAAATTTTTCTCTTGTGCTAGATTGTTTCAGTTTATTCACTTCCAGGCTGTTCTGCATATGCTGCTTCCTTATTCGCTTGAATTTCAGCCTGCACTTCATTACTATCAAATTATGGTCTGAATCTATGTCTGCTCCTGGGTATGCTTTACAGTCTAGAACCTGATTTCTGAATCTCTGTTTGACCATGATATAATCTAACTGATTTCTGCCGGTATCCCCAGGATGTTTCCAGGTGTATATTCTTCTTCCATGGATCTTAAACAGTGTGTTCGCCACTACTAGCTTATATCTTTCACAAAATTCTAGCAACCTGCTTCTTCGCTCATTTCTATCTCCTAGACCAAAAGTTCCTACAGTATTGCCCTCCTTTCCTTCTCCCAATATTGCATTCCAATCACCCATGATTATTAGATTTTCGTCCCCTTTCACATATTGGATTAATTCTTCAATTTCAGCGTATATTTTTTCTATTTCTTTGTCATCTTCCTGTGACGTTGGCATATATACTTGTACTAATGTGCTTGGGATGGGCTTAGTTTCTAACCTCATCAAAATTATCCTGTCACTAAACTGTTCATAATAACTCACCCGTTGCCCTACTTTCTTGTTCTTTAGAAATCCTTCATCAGTGATTCCATTGACAGCTTGTGTGCAAATTATCCTGTGTTCCCCAGACCAGAAATCCTGTGCATCCTTCCATTTAATCTCACTAATCCCAACAACATCTAACTTTAGTTGTTCCATCTCCCTTTTTAAGTTTTCTAACCTACCTGCCCTATTCATACTTCTAACATTCCACACTCTGACTCGTGGAATGTTTCTATCCATTCTGATGTCTTCTCCCTGAGCATTCCCCATGCATATATCCAATTGGGGGACTATTTTACCTCTGGAATATTTTACCCAGGAAGAAGCCATCATGATATATGTAATTTGAGAGGATTACATGTCCTCGGGATACCCTTTGGGTCTTTAATGCAGTGGTTTCCCATTGCCTTCTGCATCCCCATGCCATTAATCATTTCTGATTCATCCGCCTTTAGGGGCTGTTTCCAACCCCAAGGGCAAGAGGGTACCCTGAACCACTCACCACTCTTCCGCTCTCCTTTCGGAGGCTGTTGGCAAGCAGTGGGTGACTCCTTATACCGGGAATCTTTCAGTCGCCAGAGCCTCGTCCGTGCAAACAGGGTGCACCACGTGAAGGAAAGGTTGACATTTGGTTGGAAAAGCCTAGTATAGTCTCTCCCAAACCATTACACCCCAAATGATACTAAAACTATCAAATTTCCTAATTTCTTAAGATTGTAATCACTAGGGGGCTTACCCCCATTTCTTGGATTTATACCTAAATGAATTATTATCCAATATATAGTAAACATAAATCTTATATTACTAGTATCAATTATTATTATCATTATAACCATCACTCTATATTATTATATACAATTAACATTCTCAGCATTTATATTTATAAATACAGAAAATAAATGAATTATTATAAAAAATAACTTTTCAGAAACGAATAATTATATGTTATATTTTACTGTAATAAGAACTATAGATCTAATATTGATTCCAATACTAAGCTTTATAATTTAAGGACTTAAGTTAAATAAACTAATAGCCTTCAAAGTTATGAATAAAAAATGAACTTTTAGGCCTTACTATTACTACACCATTAGAATTGCAGTCTAATATCATTATTGAATATAAAGCCATGAGTGGTGGGAGAGTTTAACTCATAAATAGATTTACAGTCTATCACCTTAATCTTCAGTCATCTCACTATTTTCCACAAATCACAAAGATATTGGAACATTATATTTTATTTTCGGGGCATGAGCAGGTATAGTGGGAACCTCATTAAGATTATTAATTCGTATAGAACTTGGTCAGCCAGGTCATTTAATTGAAAATGATCAAATCTACAATGTGATTATTACAGCACACACTTTTGTAATAATCTTCTTTATAGTTATACCAATTATAATCGGTGGATTTGGAAATTGACTAGTACCTCTAATAATTGGAACCCCAGGATATAGAATTTCCACAAATAAATAACATAATATTCTCACTATTACCCCCCTCTTTAACCCTACTACTGACGTCAAGAATAAGTGAAGGGGGAGTAGGTACAGGATAAACAGTATATCCCCCTCTTGCTGGAGCAATTGCTCATCGAGGGGGATCAGTAGATCTAGCAATCTTCTCCCTACATTTAGCTGGTGTATCATCCATTTTTGGAACAGGAAATTTTATTACCACAGCTATTAATATACAATCCCCTAATATAACTTTAGACCAAACACCACTTTTTGTGTGATCAGTGGTTATTACTGCTATTCTTTTCCTATTATCTTTGCCGGTACTTGCCGGAGCAATTACAATATCATTAACAGACCGAAATCTTAATACCTCATTCTCTGATCCTGCGCATGGGGGAGACCCAATTCTATACCAACACTTATTCTGATTCTTTGGACATCCAGAAGTTTATATTCTAATCCTACTAGGATTTCGTATAATCTCCCACATTGTATGTGAAGAAGGAGGAATAATTGAAGCATTTGGTACACTAGGAACAATTTATGTCATGCCTACTATTGGAATTTTAGGATTTATTGTATGAGCTTATCACATAATTGCAGTTGGAATAGATGTAGATACACGAGTGTACTTTACATAAGCAACCATGATTATTACAGTACTAACAGGTATTAAGGTATTCAGAAGACTAGGAACATTATACAGAACAAAATTTAAATTTTATCCGTCTGTTCTATGAGTGTTAGGAGTTATTTTTTTATTTACAATTGGAGGACTAACAGGATTAGTATTAGCAAACTCATCTATTGATATTGTTCCACATGATACATGCACACTTTCTCTATGTTCTGTATTTGTAATTATAGGAGGAATTATTCATTGATACCCCCTATATAATGGTATAACAATAAACGAAAAATGATTAAAAATTCAATTTACAATCATATTTATTGGAGTAAACTTGACATTTTTTCCACAACACTTCCAAGGATCAGACATTTTTTCCACAACACTTCCAAGGATTAGTCGGCATACCACAACAGTATTCAGACTATCCAGATGCTTACACATAATGAAATGTATTATACAGCGCAGTATCAACTATTTCATTCATCAGAATTATTATATTTATTATAATTATATGAGAAAGAATAGTTTCAAATCAAAAATTAATATATAACATTAACATACCAAGTTCTAACGAATGATACCAAAATTACTCACCCACAGAACATAGATATAATGAGTTACCAATTGTTTCTAATTTCTAATATGGCAGATAAGTACAGTAGATTTAAGCTTTACATATAAAGGTCAACCTTTTATTAGAAACAATATGGCAACTTGGTCAAATATTTCTTTTCAAGATAGTTCATCACCATTAATAGAACAATTGTCATTCTTCCATAATCATTCATTAATTGTTTTAATCGTAATTACCATAGTGGTAGGATATTTCCTAATATATGTACTGAATAATAAATTATTATATCGGTATATATTACATGGGCACCTAATTGAATCTATTTGAACTCTACTACCAGAAATAACTTTAATCTTTATCACCCTACCTTCAATTCGAATATTATATTTAATTGATGATACCAATGACGCTTTAATTACGATTAAAATAATTGTACGCCAATGATACTGAAGATATGAATATTCAGACTTCAAAAATATTGAATTTGACTCATATAAATTAAATGAAAATGATTTAGAACATAACAACTTTCGGCTTCTAGATGTTGACAACCGAACTATTATACCAATAATTATTCCTATACGTATTTTAACAACAGCATCTGATGTTCTTCACTCATGAACAGTACCGTGAATTGGTATTAAAGTAGATGCCACTCCAGGCCAGCTTAATTAAGTCAGAGTTAGTATTAATCGGCCCGGATTATTTTATGGTCAATGCTCAGAAATCTGCGGTGTAAACCATAGATTCATGCCTATTGTAGTAGAAAGAACATCACCAAACTTATTCTTATCATGAATTAAAAAAATAATTAGATAAGAAGTTAGAAAAAAAATATTATTAATTAATACTTCTTGCACCGGATGGCTGAAAGTAAGTAATGGTCTCATAAACCATTGTATAGTATATTAACAAATTAACAAATACTTCTGGTGGAAAATATTTATATTTTAATTCCACAAATATCCCTATTAATATGATTATCTCTGTTTATTGTATTTTCAACAGCACTAATTTTATTCAACACAATAAGTTATTATTTATTCAACACAATAAACCATTATTTAAATCAACTAAATCATATAGTTCCAAGAATATTACATTAATTTGAAAATTATAAGAAATCTATTCTCAACATTTGATCCATCAACAAATATTATAAATTTATCGATTAACTGAATAAGAACATTTATCAGAATAATTATTATTCTGATAACATTTTGGTTAATTCCATCACGATTGAATTCAATATGAAGTAAAATAATAATATCTCTTCATATTGAATTAAAAACTCTCTTAGGCCCTCCCAAAAAAATATATTAACAACAATAGTATTAATCTCACTATTTGTTATAATCATATTTAATAAATTCATAGGATTATTCCCCTATCTATTTACTAGCACATCACATATATCTATATAACATTCTCCCTAGATCTATCATTATGAATATGCTTTATGTTATTTGGATGAATCAATAACACAAATCATATATTTACACACTTAGTACCCCAAGGTACATCATGAGCTCTAATATCGTTTATAGTACTGATTGAAAAAATTAATAATATTATTCAACCAGGAAGTTTAACAATTCGATTAGCGGCTAACATAATTGCAGGCCATCTTTTATTAACTTAAATATGAAATACAGGACCAGTTATCACTGACCAAATAATTATACTATTATTACTAGTGGAAATATTATCACTAGTATTAGAATCGGCAGTAGCTATTATCCAAGCATATGTATCCTCACTATTAAGAACATTATATTCAAGAGAAGTATACTAATTATGTTAACAACTCATTCAAGTCAACCATTCCTCTTAGTAGATTATAGACCATGATCCCTAAAAGAGCTATTTGTGCCATAATTATAGTATCAGAATTAGCTAAATGATTCAATATATTAGAAATAAACCTATTTTTTTATAGGTAAAATAATTACTTTATTAACTATATATCAATGATGGCGAGACATAGTACGAGAAGGTACATATCAAGGTCTTCATACTATTCCTGTATCTATTGGGTTATGATGAGGAATAATTCTATTTATTTCCTCACAATCATTATTTTTTATATCACTTTTTTAAGCATATTTTAATAGAAGACTTGCCCCAGCAATTGAATTAGGTATAAATTGACCACCCAAATGAGTTTTACTATTCAATCCCATACAAATACCACTACTAAATACGGTAGTTTTATGAACTTCAGGTGTTACAGTCACATGAGCTCATCATGACCTAATAGAATCTAATCATTCTCAAAGACTTCAAGCATTACTCATTACAGTAATCCTATGATTATATTTTACTACTCTCCAAGCTTATGAATATTGAGAAGCAAACTTTACCATTGCTGATGCAATATATGGATCTTCATTTTTTATAGCAACAGGATTTCATGGAATTCATGTAATCATTGGTTCAACATTCCTATTACTATGTTTTGTACGACATAAAATAAATCACTTTTCTATAACCCACCACTTTGGGTTTGAAGCAGCAGCATGGTATTGACATTTTGTAGATGTTGTTTCACTATTCTCATATATCTCCATTTATTGATGGGGTAGATATTTGTCTAGTATAATTAGTGCAATTAACTTCCAATTAAAAAGTTTGAAATAATCAAGATAAATAATTATAGCATTAACAACTAGAGCCTTAATTTCAATAATAATTCCAATAGTAGTATTAATCATAGCTGCAATAATCTCCAGGAAAAAATTAACAGACTGTGAAAAAAGTTCTCCCTTTGAATGCGGATTTGACCCCGAAAGATCAGCTCGAATACCATTCTCACTTCAATTTTTCGTGATTGCAGTAATTTTTTTAATTTTTGATGTAGAAATTGCATTAATTCTACCTATTGTTATTATTATAAATACTAAATATTTTAATGGGTACAATCAAACAAAATAAGTAGATAAAAAGGGCATAAACCATATAGTACCCATAAATCAATGATTATAATTATACATAGGTTTATAAAAATATAGGTAAAAAGAGAAAAGTAAATAACCTAGATATGAGCCAATTATAACCACTGTTATAATTAAAAATTTAAGATAATAAGGAAGCACAATACAGTAAGGAGTTGGGAATATCAATCATCTTATTACTGAGCAACCAACAATAAACCAGTTATACCAAATGATATATAATTACATTTATTATCAATCGAACAATAACTAAGATGATTGTAATAATTAACCATTGAATAATAAAATAAATGAAATGGATATATAGCTGTTAAACCAGTAGAAATATAAAATAAAATGAAAATCAAATAATTTGTATAAATAGAAGATAATTAAAGAATAAGATCCTTTGAATAAAATACAGATAAGAAGGGTATTCCATATAAACATAAACTTGATACATTAAAACAAATAGAAGTTAAAGTTACTTTATAAACAAATGAACACATAAAACAAATATCCTAAAATTCACCTAAATTATGAATACATGACCCAGCACATAAAAATAATAAAGCATGAGTCAACAAATGAAAAAATGCCAAATTATAATTACCCATTGATAAAATTCTTATTATTAATCCAAGTTGACTTAAATTAAATAAAGCAATAATTTTCTTTAAATCATATTCAAAATTGGCCCAATTCCTGCTATAAAAATAGTTAAACAGCCAATTAATAATAATAAAAAAACATTTAAATTCTCCTGCATTAATAATGAATTAAAACGAATTTTCAAATAAACCCCAGCCATTACCAAAGTTGAGGAATGAACTAAAGCAGAAACAGGTGTAGGAGCTGTTATAGCAGCTGGAAGCCAAGAGGAAAACGGAATATGAGCTCTTTTATTTATTGCAGCAATAATTAAAAATAATATAACCAGAGTTTTTTCCCATCTATTAAAATAAACATAATAAATATAATTTCAACTCCCATAATTAAATATTATATCAATAGAGATCAAAATTGCAACATCACCAATACGATTAGATAAGACAGTTAATATACCAGCATTGTAAGACTTTATTTTTTGATAATAAATAACTAAACAATAAGAAACCAGACCCAAACCATCTCAACGAAGTAAAATTCTAATAATATTAGGTCTAATAATTAAAAATATGATTGATAAAACAAACATTAATACAAGTAAAATAAATCAGTTTAAATTCTTTTCTCTGTGCATATAATCGACTCTAAAATAAATAACTAAAGAAGAAATTAACATAACGAAAGATATAAAATTTATTGGTATTCAATCAATAAGTAAAGTTATAACCACTGAAGATCTATTTAATCTAATAATATCTCATTCAATAAAAACAACTAAGTCATTCAGAATTAAATCAATACCAATAGAAAAAATCAATAATCTTAAAAATAATAAAAAAATCAATCTAAAAACTCCAATTGAAAATATATAAATTGTTAAGCCAAGGTGATATATTCACTTCAGTGATACCACAAATCATTATTTTAAATAAAATACCCAGGTATAAAACCAATAAATCCACCTTCAAATAAAAATATTTAAAGGCAATCTGTGTAATATTATCAAAACATATTCATGCAAATATCCAGTAGAAAATCTGTATAGGCTAGAGAAATATAAACCATGCTGCCTATAAGAATACATATATAATGTACAAGCAGCACTAAAAAAAAAAAAAAAAAAAAAAAAAAAAAAAAAAAAAAAAAAAAAAAAAAAAATTTACCAATTTTTCTTCAGGACCAATTCGAAAAATCTATGAATAAACACCTATGAATCAGTAATCCTGTATTTAAAATTATTAATAATTCACTTATTGACTTACCAGCACCAACAAATATCTCATTTATATGAAACTTCAGATCACTATTAGGATTGTATTGAATAGTCCAAATTATGACTGGACTGTTCCTAGCAATGCATTATACCCCTAATATTGAAATAGCATTCAGCAGTGTAATTCATGTCTGCCGAAACATAAATAATGATTGAGTAATATGAACATTTCATGCTAGTGGAGCATCATTTTTCTTCATTTGTCTGTATATTCATGTTGGGTGAGGTTTATATTATGGATCATATATATATTTACATACATGAATAGTAGAAACAATAATTATATTCATAGTAATAGCAACCACATTTTTAGGATATGTATCACCATGAAGTCAAATATCATTTTGGGGAGCAACAGTAATTACCAATTTATTATCAGCAATCCCATTTATTTGGACAGATCTAGTTCAGTGAATTTGATGAGGATTTGCAGTTGAAAATGCTACACTAAATCGATTTTTCACATTTCATTTTGTATTACTCTTTATTATTGCTGCAATAGTAGTAATTCATCTATTCTATTTACACATGACAGGTTCAAGTAACCCACTAGGATTAAATATTGAAAAATTCAATTTGATCTATATTTTACATTCAAAGACTCAATTACTTTTATTATTATAATTATGGCATTAATCACAATTTCATTAATCAGACCCTATATACTAGGAGATCCAGACAATTTTATTGCAGCTAATCTGATAGTTCACACTTAGGGATTGCAATCCAGCAAAGCGGGATCCCGCAGCATTAGACAATCTGGCGGATCCCGCAAAAAATTAAGCGGATCCGCAATCCGCAAAATCCGGCGGAAACGTGTGTCAGTCTGCGTGACTCGCTGCCCCACTCGGTCTCTGTCGGATGTATTGTACTGTTTGCCTGTACCTTGCAGTTGGCATTTGACTCATGTGAACATGCGTTTGTTTTTGTTAACCTTCGTCATTCGTCTAAGTAAATAAATACACTTTTACGTATTCATCAAAACTTACATTTGTTTCGAGTATACATTTCTGTAATTTGAGTGATGGTGTGTATTTAGTTCGATTTTCTAACTTATATAATTATTTTTTAAGTGTCGCACACGTTATCTGAACTACACGGTTACAGCTTTTAATTCACGGTTTCATTATTCCCATTTTCTGTATTTGCAGATAAAGTAATTGTGAAAATTTCCTAATTTGTGGCTGAAAATTTGATTATTCGTTGATATGATACTAATGTTATCATAATTTTAACAATCGCATACCTATTTATTTAACAGCTATCAAAAGGAAATTGTATATCCTTTGACTTATTGTTGTTTTGGCCGCTGCCTCAATGCGTTTCTTTGACGAAAGCCACCTGCTTACATGTGCCGCTCAGGCTTTCGATTAATCCCTCTTCTCCTCATTATTGTTTCAACTAAAGGTAAAAAAGTTATAATGAAATTTTCACGGGTGTATCGACGAATTGTGTTGTAGGAACACCATACTTTGACGGCTGTCTCCGCCGTCTTCCTAATGTGTGTAATTTCGTGTGTATGCAATGAAATCCGGAGATACAACCTATGAGGACTTCACTGCAATCATTCGCCGAGAAAGTCTCCTTTCTTACTAAAAAATAATAAATTCCACTCTAAAAACGCCGTTACGCCAAATAAGTAAATCTGAAATACTTGACAGTTTACGTGTTGGTGAGTAGTTTCTTTTAATAACATTGAATCAACTGTAATATCAATCAAGGAATCAGGAGATATAATAATGAATCATGCAAAAAAGGCCAAGTCTCGTGCTTGTGCAGTGACAAAAAGGTATGAGATCTTGTTCTAAGCCAAGGCTACACTTTACAAAGTATATTCACTTCACTTTGTGAAATGGAATGCTTTTCTCGGTGTGATGGAATGTTTATTTAGAATTAAAAAAAAAAAAAAAAAAACACTGTTAACTTGGCCATAAGCAAACCATGTTTTTAAACTTATGTGATGTATTGTAATGCACGTAATATGACCTAAGACTCAATGTTTTCAATTTTTATTATTTATTTAAAAATTGGTTTAGATTAAAAAACAAAAATGTAAAACCTCGAAATACACTTAAGACACGCTAAAAAGTTTTAATCTCATTTTTCCAATCAAAATATTGTTAACTGTTAATTTTTATTATTTAACATTAAAAATTATTTATTAATTTAATTATTATTTAATTTATTAACGTTTTAAGTAACAACGTTTTAAATATATGCGTTAAAAAACTGTATGTACCAATCCCGCACGGATCCCGCGGGATTAGCGCAAATCCCGCAGGATTGCAATCCTTATTCACACTCAACCAGAATGATATTTCCTATTTGCCTATGCAATCCTACGATCAATTCCTAATAAATTAGGAGTAACTGCCCTAGTGATATTAATTAGAATTTTAATAGTTATACCATTTTATTATAAAACGAAATTTCGAGGAATTGAATTTACTCCAGCCAATCAAATTATATTTTGAAGTATAGTATTAATTGTAATAATATTAACATGAATCGGTAAACGCCCAGTAGAAGAGCCATACATTTTTACAGCACAAATACAGTATTAACAATTATATACTTTTCATATTTTATCATAAATATCCATCTAACAAGTCTATGAGATAAAATAATTAAATAGTAAATTAGCTTAATGCCCCCAAAGCATATGTCTTGAAAACATATATTAGAAGTTTAAGTCTTCTATTAATTTTCATTTTAAACTTCTAAATTTATTTGACTAAATGGTAGAAAAAATTAATATCTTAAATCCAACAAAAAAACATAACTAATTTAAAGATAAAGGCAAGAAACTCATTCAAGCTAAATACATTAATTTATCATAATGGAATCATGGTAAATAAATAAAAAAGAAACCAAAACTAATTTAAAAAAAAATATTAAACTATAATAGTCTCCCCCTCAAAAAATTAATGTCAATATCAATCTTATAAAAAGAATACTTGTATACTCAGCAAGAAAAAGTAAAGTAAATCCACCAGCACCATATTCGATATTAAATCCAGAGACTAATCAGACTCACCCTCAGAAAAATCAAAAGGAGTATGATTAGTTTCTGCTAAACAAGAAGCTAACCCAGCCAAAGACTTTCAATGAAGACTTATTGTACGATTTTTTATGTAAATACTGTATGAGTGAAGAAGAAATACACCGCATATCCGTGTGCCTAGCTTATAATTATGTACAATGCGGTGGTTTGTAAATATGTTAAATGTTGCAAATATTGTAGTCTGCTGTAAATAGTTACTGTACATAGTATAAATTAGATAAATCTTTTTTTTTTTTTTTTTGATCTACATATAATGCTGTACAAAGTGTAAAGAGATAATTTACAAAATGCTGTACAGAGTATAAATAGTTAGTGCATGCACAATGCTGTATATGTTTAAAAGTTTTGCTGTGCTGTACAAAGTATGCAACATGGGTTCAGGCAAGGATATTCATGCGAATCTCAGTTGGTGGGATATATGCAAGATATTTCAGATGAAATGGACAAGGGAGGCCAAATTGATAGTGTACCACTAGATCTTTCAAAGGCGTTTGATAGAGTACACCACAAAATGGTAGTAAATAAGGTAAAAACTATTGGAGTGGATGAGAAAGTGATTCGCTGGGTAGAAGAATTTTTAAAAGGTAGAAAACAGAAAGTTAGGGTGGGAAATGCGGTATCAAAGGAAGTGGAAGTAAAAATGGGAGTGCCGCAGGGTAGCGTATTGGGGCCATTGCTATTCATTATTCTAATGAATAATTGTGTTGATTGTTTACTATCTAAAATTAGATTGTTTGCAGATGACATAATGCTGTATAAAAGGATCAAAACGATAGAGGATTGTAAACAGTTGCAGGGTGATCTGGACAGGATATCTAGTTGGGTTGGTAAACATGAGATGAAGATAAATTCAAAGAAGAGTCAGCTAATTAGATACAAAAAATGAAAACAAAAGGTTAATTATGAATATAAGGTGGGGAAAGAATTGCTTGCTGAAGACTTGAAATGTAAATATCTTGGCATTACATTTGACAACAAGCTTAACTGGGCAGGACACATTGGACAGGTGGTAGGAAAAGGTTTCAAAATTCTGCACTTGTTGGAGAGAGTGATGAGGGGATGCACGAGAGAAGTAAAGGAATTGGGTTACAAAACTTTGGTCAGACCATTGCTCGAATATGCTAGTGTAGTATGGTACCCACATTTTGAGTATCAAATACAGGAGTTGGAGAAGGTGCAAAGAAGGGCTGCTAGATTTGTTTCTGGAAATTATCACAGAATTCAATCAGTGACAGATATGATAAAGGAGCTGGAATGGGATTCATTGCAAGACAGGAGGAGGATGAGGAGGGTAATGGGAGTGTACAGGGCGTATACTGGCGATGAGGCATGGAAAGATATTGCAGTTGGTATGAAAAGTAGTTCATGGAAGGGAAAAGATGACCATGACCATAAGCTGGCACTTGATTTCAGGCACAAGGGTGTGGGAAGATTTTCATTTTGAGGTAAGGGTGTCAGGGATTGGAATGATGTTACAAGAATTTAAAGTTAAAATTTGTAGAGGGCAAATGTTGGTGAGTGTAGGATAGGGGGAAGTTGGGTGTGTAGGGGAATTGCCACCGGAGTGTGTGCTCCATTGCAATTAAATTAAATGGCACCATCATAATTAAATTAAAGTTATTTATCTTGTATGCAGTGTACTGTAAGTAGTGATGTAAGGAAAAAATTTATACATGCAGAGAGCAGCTGCTGATGGATGAGGATTCACATGAATATATAATGCATTTGCATTTATCGCATTTTTGTGGGGCATTCATATGTGGTGCCATAGGTGAAAAAAAAAAAATATCGAAGATGGTGTAATATAATATTTCGACCATTTTCAACGGTACTTTGCAGGCAACAGAATACTGTGCAGTGTGCAATGGCAACAGAAAGATGGTACACATGCATGTAAATATTTTCTGTATTAAAATGTATGACATGTCTTGCATGCACCTTGGTCTGTGACAATTTGGTTGTTTAATTTAATTTTAATTGCAATGGAGCACACGCTCCGGTGGCAATTTCCCTACACACCCAACTTCCCCCTATCCTACACTTGTTTAGCAACAGTTCAGTCATGAGCTGTGATTACTTTCCACCAATAGATTTGAGCTAAGGTGAGTACACAGTTGAGTTAGTATATTTTCAAATTTAAACTTTATTCCGAATATAGATGAGTAAAAAATTGTAAATATCATTACTTGAAGAATAAGGTGATTGATATATTCACAGGATCTTATGATATTGATCACTTGGCAAATTATTTGGTTCAGCACTAGAGTACAGTATCTATACATGAAATTACACTGAACCACCAAAGAAACTGGTATAGGCATGTGTATGCAAACACAGAGATATGTAAACACTCAGACTACGGCGCTGCAGTCAGCAATGCCTATATAAGACAACAGGTGTCTGGCACAGGCGTTAGAACGGTTACTGCTTATACAATGGCTGATTATCACGATTTAAGTGAGTTTGCATGTGGTGTTATAGTCGGCACACAAGAGATGGGACACAGCATCTCAGAGGTAGTGATGACGTGGGGATTTTCCCATACAACCATTTCACAAGTGCACTATGAATATCGGGAATCTGGTAAAACATCAAATCTCTGACATAGCTGCTGCTGGAAAAAGATCCTGCAAGAATGGGACCAATGATGACTGAAGAGATTCGTTCAACGTGACAGAAGTTCAACCCTTCCACATATTGTTGCGGATTTCAATGATGGGCCATCAACAAGTGTCAGCATGCGAACAATTCAATAAAACATCATCAATATGGGCTTTCAGATCTGAAGGCCCACTTGTGTACCCTTGCTGATTGCACGACAAAAAGCTTTATGCCTCGCCTGGGCCCATCAACACCGACATTGGACTGCAGACGATTGGAAACATGTTGAATGGTCTGATGAGTCTTATTTCCAATGAAGCATGAGCAGATGGACATGTACTGGTATGGAGACAACCTCATGAGTTCATGGACCCTGCATGTCAGCAGGGAACTGTACAAACTGGTGGAGGCTCTCTAATGGTGTGAGGTGTGTGCAGCTGGAGTGACATGGGACCCCTGATATGCCTAGATACGATTCTGACAGGTGAGACGTACGTACACATCCTGGCTGATCACCTGCATCCATTCATGTCTATTGTGCCTTCCGATGGACTTGGGCAATTCCAGCAGGACAATGCGACACCCCAAATATCCAGAATGGCTACAGAGTGGTTCCAGGAAAACTCTTCTGAGTTTAAATATCTCCACTGGCCACGAAACTCACCAGACATGAACATTATTGACCATATCTGGGATGCCTTGCAACGTGCCATTCAGAAGAGATCTCCACACCCTCGTACTCTTATGCATTTATGGACAGCCGTGCAGGATGCATGGTGCCAATTCCTTCCAGCAATACTTCAGACATTAGTTGTGTCCATTAGTTGAGTACTGTTGCAGCACTTCTGCGTGGTCGTGGGGGCCCTACACGATATTAGGCAGGTGTAACAGTTTCTTTGGCTCTTCAGTGTATTACTTGGCTTGGGTATTGGGCACTGATGTGTGAAGGTGAGGCTTCAGATTTGCTGTGGGGAAAGGTGAATAGGCATTTTGGGTGTTTTGTTATTTCGATGGGATAGATTTTTGGACAGTAATCTCATTATAGTTTTTTGCTCTGCAGTTGTGGATATGATCTGTGTGCAAATCAAAGATTATGGTGACAGCAGGAGTTGGACTGATGTGTTGGTATCATAACTGTATTTATAGTTGCTTCATAATTAGACTCCCACCTACTTTGCTTAATTTTGTGGCCACCAGTGGTGCCAGCGGTTTGATATATTTCACTATTGGATAGTGTGGCAGACCCATAAGATAGTGAGTCCATTATTTCATTGTCATTTCCTGAGTAAATTGTGCCACTATATTGGATAACTTTTATATGTATCTGCCATGGATTGTGTACTCTAGCTTTGGCTTCAGATAGGCAAAATACATCTTGATACTTTTATGAGTGGCAGTGTTAGTGCAACAAGTAATGTTGTTGACAACAAACCACCTGGTGGCCCTGTATAGATGTTTATGAATCAGACCAGAAGGAGCAAGCATCCAGAAACTGTAGATCTGCCCCTTATCCATCCCTCTTTCTTTTCATCAAGTATGAATGATAGGATAAGCTATTCTTCCATCATCTGTCATCTGAGAAAGTGGGATCATTCATTCCAATTCACAAAAAGGCAATACAAGCTCTGTCATAAAAGAAGAAGCATAGAAGATGCATGTTACTGATTCATTTTGCCAATGTGCTGTCATTAAAATGCCTGATAAAAGGGGAAATTTCCAATGCTGAAAATCATTGGAGACTTCAGCTTGTATATAGAGATAGCGTGTACAGGAGCAATCAGTATTAGGAGATTAGTGAACTATTTCGAAGGTAAAAACACAAACATCCAGGTATCAGATACTCTTAAACTGAATATACTTAAAGATAATATGTAGCATGTTTTTTAACTGGATAAGATGAAAATATTACTGTGAATGAAATTTCAGCAGATTTTGCAAGAAGGGACAATGTAGTGCATGGCATAAAATAAAAGCACACATCAGTGTCTTGGGCAACTGGAATAGTATTTTACAGCAAGGAAATTATCAGGCTTGCATTGTGGTTAGGAAATAAATGCTAGAAATGGAGCTGGATGAAAAATGAGGAAAAGTCTGTACATTGGGATTATATATTCATACATAATAAAGTCATATTTGTTAAAAAAATTCCTCCTTATTTTCACTTTGACCCTTACTGCATGAAGATTTCATTTTTGTAGAGACAACATATTCAGATTCTCTTTTAATTGTAGGTTGATCTGCAGCACAAGATGGGGAGGTATCATGGTGAGTGAACAATAGTGGTGTCGAAAAAAATAAGAAGCTGTTAATCTGTTTGTGGTCTGACAAATTTGAAAGATGTTAAAAGATGATTTGCATGAGATAATTACCTTCAAATTGACCTCAAGCATTTCCCATTGACTTGAATTCTGTATCATTTGATTCAATGATGTACACATTTTGTCATAGCCAGTAGTTATTTTAATTAATTAGCAACATGTAAAGGCTGCCCTAGAAGCAACAAACATGTTACTGAAGTTAGTGAATGGTCTTTGCTAGCACCCTGTGTTAACTGTCCACTGGATTTGGGAGTGCCAGATTTTGTTTGGGTCAATGGAAATATCATTATCATCAGTTTTCTGCCCCCAGGCAGGTTTTCACTTGGCTGCTCTCCATGCTCTTCTATCTTATGCCTTTCTCTTAAGGACCATGTAGTTGCCGTCTTCCTTGAAGTTGTGTATAATTTTGTACCTCCTTCTTCTTCTTATTCTTCTCCCACAGATTAGAGCTTCCAAGGCGTCTTTTATCAGGCACTCCCCTCTCAACAAGTGTCCCATCCAGTTTTTCTTTCTCTCTTTTATTACTTGGAGTATTTTTCTGCTTTCAATGAATCTGTGCAGCACTTCAACATTACTTATTTTATCCACCCAGCTTATCTTCTCCATCCTCCTCCACATCCATATCTCAAATGCATCTAACTGCTTTCCATCCTCTCGTCTCAGTGTCCATGTCTCCGACCCATAAAGAGCCACACTCCTTACAAAACATTTACCGAGTCTTTTCCTAAGAGTTTTGTGTATTTTTCCAGTTAGTATCCTCCTTTTCCCATTAAATGCTTCCTTCCCTACAGAAATGCAAGATTTTATTTCTTGATGGCACCTCAAATCTTCGGTGATCATACACCCAAGATATTTGAACGATCTTACTTGCCTGATATTAGCTCTTCCTAACTTAATATTTATTATTTTCCTTCCTTTCTCAATCACCATACTCTTAGTTTTTGCTGCATTAATTTTCATTCCAAACTCTTGGCAAGCTTCGTCTAGATCTTTCAGCATTCTGTTTAGAGTTTGTTCACTTTCTGCCAACAATACCATATCATCAGCAAATCGTATGCACTCTATTCTCTTGCCACCAATATGCACTCCTCTTTTTCCAGTTAAGCCTTTTCCAATAATTTCTTCTAGGTATAAATTGAACAATAATGGGGAAAGGCAACAACCTTGTCTTACACCTCTCCCAGTTCCGCTTTCTCCCAACATCTCGTTTCCGATCTTTATTCGTACTTTCTGTTGTAAATATAAGTTCTGTATCAATGAGCATAAATAATGTGAACTTTTGCTAAAGAATGTTTGCTGTTATATTGGCACCAAATCTGTTCAGCAAAATAAATATTGATCACCCCCTCCCCCCCAAAAAATCAATCATTAAATAGGGTACTGGTTTAAATTTGATACAGATGTAGCACTGTTTTTGTTGGAGTGACAGGCAATATTAGCACACAAACACTGAAGTGAGGACTAATAAAAGGCACTTATACTAAACTTTATATGTATAGTATTCTTTGTGAAGGGACTGGTTATCCTGTCCCTATCTTTAAGCTATTCAACCATAATCACATCAGCTGATGATGTACCTACACATTCATCATTCTGGGTTCAGGCAATGCTTATGTCCACACCAGTAATCCTTTAAACTGACAAGGGAGGACTTAAACTAAAAGTAATTGATTGCTCACAGTCTATGACGTCCTATACATCAATTTGGAAAGGTACCGTAATATAGATAATCATTGTCTTCTTTCCCCAGAGCCGAAGAATTCACTTTTGTCTGATAGTAATGACACTGCCATGCATTGTATGTATCTTTTCTCACTAATGTGCCACAAAGAATTATTGTGCACCCAAATGCAGGCCCAGGAAACTGAGTTTAAACATGAAGATTACCTGTGAAACTGGAGTGGAATATAAATGGATTAATAATTTATGTGGATAACGTTCAAGTTTTCATAAATATCCATTCTAACCCCCTATTATATAACTACAACAAGTGGAAAAGAGATACCAAAGGTGATGAAGTGGGGGAAACTGCAACTTTGTCGATCTGTACTCTACTATTGATTTTAGAGCAATGTCTGTCTATGGAGCTGCATGATTTACCACCGATAAGGTCTTACTTGATATCAGTTTTTAATAAATCTCATTAATGACATTCCTTGTGTACTTTTTGTCCAAAGTTGTGCTTGACAAATAACTACATCAGAGGACACTTAGATTACAGAGCCTGAAAGACCTGTTTACTTTGAATGTGACCTGAATGAACCATTCCATCACTCCTACTTGTGCATAATTTATGTCCAAAAGTCATTTAGTCTGCTCCTACACAAATCTCTTGATAGAATATCAACTGTTCCACCATTAAAGAATGGTGATTAACCTTGTGAGTTCAGTAGTAGTCTTTCAGTTAAAATATCTCATTGTCTTGACTCTCAAAAGCTAAGACATGCAGGGACATTTAAATTATTTTAGGACTTTATTGTTGCCAATAATGATACCACTAGAGCTGGTAGAAGATTGGTGGAAAGTAACAAGAAGAAAATCAGCCTCGCTTCTATGAAGGAACAATCCTGGTATTTGCCTGGCGCAATTTCAAGAAATCATTGAAAACCCAAATCTAAACGACCAGACTGGGGTTCAAATATGTGTAATCCAAAATGTCAGAACATTAGGCCCTCATCT
>CM061921.1:14741956-14836935 GCA_031002005.1 Vandiemenella viatica
CTGAGATGGTTAGACACAATTTCAAAGTTGCCTTGCTTGCATCGCTCAATTTCGTAGCCATTACCTCTGAATTTTTCGTTACCTCGCCTTCACAGTCATGCGCTCGATCTGAATCGTTTACACTCCATTTAACCATCTCACTTTCTTTTTTTAGGTTTTCCTGTTTATCTTTGCATTCCTGAAGAGCAGCCTGTATGTCAGAAATTTTATTCTGTACATGTAATAGCAGAATTTCTGAATTTCTCATCCAGCTGTTGGCTAAGGGAATCAAAATGTTCGTCCAGCTGTTTGCTAAATAATTCAAAACTTGTGTCAATTTGTTTTGCAAGTAGCTGTGTAATTAATGCAAATGATCTGTCTGTTTTTATTTGCAATCTGCACAGTTAGAGTGGGCACTGCCTTGTGGTTAGTGGCCTTCCAAGAATTGGCTTTTAATGGCAGCACCGCTTCCCACAAAACTACTGGCCATGCGTCGCTGAACTCCTCCATGTTTTTGACCACAGGCAAGCAGTGACCCATTTCAGGAATGTTTCTATTACTGTCCACGTTTACTGTAGAGCTATAAATATTATTTTGTAGTGGAAATTCTTCCCCTTCCGGTAATTGTGTTACTGTGGTATCACCTTTGCACAGAATTCTTTTGTGTGTGCTCAGTGTGAAAAATAGACTGAAACATATGCTACAGTAATTCAACAAACCAATGATTCCCCCCCCCCCCCCCTCCTCCTCCATTTGATTTATCACTCACAAACACTGAGCCCACAGAGGTGAACAATCAAAGAGAATCAAACACTATTTTAATGTACACTTGTGGTGCTAAAGGATTTTACTGATTACATACAATTAATATGGGCGCCATAATTAGTGCAATTTCAAGACCAGTGAATGAAACTCATGACTGTAATCTGGGAGCATAAGTCAAGATGTTGTGTAATTAAGATTATACACCGAAGTTAGTTTCTTTGGGTTAGTAAAATGCCACTGCTAGCTTACCTCAAACGATGTGCGATGCAGGGCACCCGCAGCATCGGAATGACTGTTGTAAAATATTGCTGTTGCCAATGTTCTTGGTCGCCTGTTGTTTGTCCATGCAAATGGACGCATGGCTGCTTTTGGGTGGACACACATGATTGCAGTGATCACTGTATAAAATACTTACATTACCAGCACAGTAGCGTAACTGGCGGCAGCGATTGAAGTGGTGAGTGTAGATCTGGTGTCATGGCTTGGTCTGCGTGATGTGTCATGGAGACAAGAAAAGTGCTGGACTTTACTTTTCTAGCACTACAGCAAGAGGTTGGCTGCCGAATAAAACAAAATTGCCCTATCACTGGGGGGTAGTTTACACTTGTTGAGACACGATGCCACATGTAGTAGGCTTGGGTGGTCTCCTGGTGGCAGCTGACTGCAGCCCCCCCCCCCCCTTATAACCATCTTTAGTGAGGGAAGTTGAGGCAGTCACATCTCATATTAGCAGTGGTAGGCTCCCGGCCTTCCTGGATGTCCCTGAATTGGACTTTGTAGACCCTGGCTTTCAACAACAGTAGCACATGTTTGAGCTGCATGTATCTCAAAACCTTCTACTACTAGTCATCCATTCAAACACTCAAGCTCGTAAAGCTCTTGGCGCTCCTGATAGGCTCAGATATATGATGCGGACAGAAGTATATTTTTCCCGCTTGCTCATTGCTCACCATCTCCATTTGAAGCCTATGCAAAGAATCATGTTCATAAGCATGGCTCTTCTTGTTCCTCCAACCCTTTTTATCGACGATACCTAATGCTTATAAATGTGCTTGAGGGCTACCCAGCAAAGTGATGTTTCAAAGTTTCTGTTGTTCCTCTCTTACATTAGAGCACACCCCCAGTTACTCTGCCTGCTCAAAAACCTCTTGCAAAGTGACTTGTTGAGTATGATATTTTAAAGATTTTGTTTGTTGATGGATCTCATCACAGACATTTACCATAAAATCATAGTCATTTCATTTGAGCAAAGCCCTAATGACAAATTTGTCAATGCTTAGACTTGTTTGTTTGTTTAAATTCTTGTATCAGTTTAATTCTGTAGGTATGGAGTTTCAGGTGTTTCATTAGAATTCATTGCAGGTCGCTTCTTGAAATGACAAATTCTTGTGAGCAATACCTACACAAAGTTCTTAGAATCTGACTGACCCTTTTATTAGCTTTGGCAAATCTTCTGTCAGTTGAGTGGAATGAAGATACTCATGGCTCACTTCATCTGTAATAACCAAATTTATTCAGATTTCATATCTTAATGTTTTTGTCTTTTTTTTTCTTTGCATTTCACAGAATAACAGTACCATGAATTTTGTAAGCTGTCCTATTACTGGGACATATTTATTTTGACATCAATTTATTATACTTTTTTTTAATGCTAACAGTGATTTATTTGATGGTTCTAATTACTAACTGAAAATAATGTCAAGATTCACTTTTTTACTGTGTGCTATATAATTTTAAACAGTGGGTCTGTTTCTTGTGTAATAAACCCTGTTTATTATGTGGGCATTTAATTTTTTACGTATTCAATAAGAGAAATTCATTTAATGAAGAATTGAAATCTCGGTATTCCCATAATTTGATTTTAATAGTGCTGAACTGAACCAGCATTGTCTTTTATTCTGTTTGCATGTATGTTGTAATATCACTTGTATTATATTGATGTTAATTTTTCTTCTGTTTGCTCTTAGTTGGACCACCATATACATTGAGGTTGAAAGTGAAATTTTATTCGTCAGAGCCTAACAGCCTTCGAGAAGAATTAACTAGATATCAGTTCTTCTTACAACTGAAACAGGACATCTTTGAGGGACGCTTAGAATGCCCATACCAGACAGCTGTGGAATTGGCTGCACTGGCATTACAGTGTAATTATTTGTTTATTTTTCTTTTTGAATGATGACTGCTACTGTAAGGAAAGTTATATTTTTATAAAGATTTATTTGAATGAGCAGCTATAAAATAAGGATCACTTCGATATTTTCTGCATTGCATGTGGCTGCATAGAATATTTCAGCACAGTTTGCCAGTGCTTGTACCATACCTCAAAAAATAGCAATATATCAGCTTTGGTGTCTTTCTTTTCTTGATTTAGAAAATATTGATGCACCATGTGTATGATACAAATATTTTTATTTTCAGCTGTTTAGCAAAGAAATTTTACTGATTAGTTCTGCTTGTTTCATATGGTAAAAGATATGAGGAAGAGCACAGGGTTCCTTAAGTTGATTTGTAGCTTTAATGAAATAATTGTCTTTTATTTCGCATGTGATGGTTCTTATGTAGTAGTATGAAATCACATCTTGGTGTCATTTATGTATTTAATTTCTCTTGTTTCTTTGAATCGAAAAAGTATCTGATGTTTTGTTGATCATATGGATTTACTAACAAAGTAATTTTCATTGGATTTAGCGGAGTTAGGTGATTATGATGAAGCATACCACACACCAGCAGTGATTTCAGAATTCCGCTTTGTCCCAAATCAAACAGAAGAAATTGAAATAGCTGTGTTGGAGGAATACAAAAAACTTGGGTATGTTGATGTTCCTTAATGTTGCCAAGTAAAACTTGATTGTCCTTATGATGGTAGTGCATTTTATTTCAGCAGTGAACATTACTGTCAGATTGTTTTTTATTTTGAATTCATTTCTGATTAAAGTTTAATATACTTTTGTTGTTCTAAATCATGTCATGTTGGTTTGAGTGATAACTGATTGAACTCCATTACTAAAGGAAGAGTTATGTAGTTTCTTCACTCTGCTGAAAATTTGGTTTCCAACAGTACTGATTATGTTGCATTTTGTGTGGTTTTAGTATTTCGTAAAGCCTTGATTCCTATAGTTTATTACAAAATATTATGGTTTGCAAAATGTGTTTAGTATGAATAACAAAATGAAAAATACTTATAATCATGTTAATATAAATAATATGGTCTGAAAAATGTCTTTAGGCTAAAATTCAAGTTTATTTCAGTTATTAAACCTTTTGAAACACAGTCTTTCAGAATTAAATTATCTTTTTACTTGTATATATCGAGTAGTTTTGATAATTTACACCCTGCGACCTTGGAGACAAAATTACATTTAATAGAATATTGCAGAAACATAAATTTGCTAATTTTTCATAACTACCTTACATGTCATGAATGGCACATAATCCAGCCTCCCTGATCATTCTGAATATTAAGTAAGTTTTCTCCTCTAGTTTATTTAGACATTAAAATTGTAGCCTGCTCTTTTGCGTGGAGAAGCATTGTGGCAAGCCGGAATAAAAACCGGTATCATTATATTTCTTTCACTGAAGGAGAGGTTGCATCATATACTAAGCATACTATCTTTTCCATTAATCCTTAGTTCCATGAAGGTAGAGTAAAATGCCAATAAGGGAATAAAAATATTTCCTTGAAAGATTATTTTCTCTGTATACAACTTCTTTCCATATTGTTTATAAATATCATTGCGGCGAATCCCACAAACATTCCTTCATTTATCTTACCGGTAGGAGATTTTGTGAATTTTAGTAATGTGTTTGTCAGACAATTCCAGAGTAGTTTACACTATAAATCTGGTAGTGAAATTTCTCTCTAAATAAACAGTGTGTTTAGATTGTGTAAATAAGCACTACAGAATCTGAATATTTTCTTAGTTTTTCCTCATTCGTGACATACTTCCTAAATTGTTCTTGCCGGTATTTCATATGATAGGTTTTGTGTATTTTACTTTATTGCTGAACACATGGGTAAAATTTACTAACCAGCAAATATCATCCACCCTTCTTTATCCTTTGGAATTATTGAAATTCTCATTTTACAAGATTTTTAATAATTTTATTTCACTGTAGGGGGTTATGTAACTTCTCATACCTCATTTCCACTAGGTGGATTTTGCGTGACTCTTTAAAATTGATACATCATTTTAACTTCCTTGCAAAATTTTTGACCAAATTTAGTGCTATTGAAAGAGTTTGTTATTTTAAATGTACTGTTTGAGATTAAAACTACAATTCCATTTTATGGCTCATTTAGGCTAAGATATTTTGGATTTGACTTCGTAGTTAATATAATTGTTGATGGCAGTAGTATTTTTGTGCAAAACTTAACATGGTTTATGAACATTTACAGCCGTACTGTTAGGGAAATAACAACAAGAAAAATAACAACACTGAACCGTAAGACCTGTTAACAGTGACTACATAAAACAAAAATTATGCTTTTGACATCAACACCTCGATTGCTTCAGTAAGTGATACTACATTTGCATATGTAACCATGTTGTCTGCATTGGAGGAAAAAGATTCCACTCCAAGCTTCCCATGTTTCTATCTGTATCAGAATACAGATGTGAAACAATATTAACATCATATATATGTCTGTCAATATTGTATGGCTTTTTTTCTGTAATCCAGTGCCACTAATGGTAGCTGTATTTTGTAGAAGATGCTTGGGCATTTTTATTTTTTTCATATATTGTACAGGGCGAGCTGAGATTTTGTAAGAATAGATGTTCTTGAATACTTGACTGGAGTATAGCTTCAGTTTGATAATTTTCTGAAATGTATCTTAAAAGCATGTACTTAGTTACTGTCGCATGTGGATGTGATGATTAAATAGGATATTTGCTGCAACATACAATTCCATATGGAACCTTGTGAATATTTGATGGCAGCACAGCTTTCTTTAGATAGTTTTCTCAGATATGGCTTAAAAGCATGTCCTTAAGTATTATGGCATGCAAATGAGACTATTGAATGGTAGAATACAGACAATAGCTTTGCATGAACAACTTGTTTCTAATTAGTAAACTATACTTGGATCAACAATAACAAAGTTTACATTTGCAAATACATTTTTTGTAATTGTGTTTGTTAAGGTAATGATCAGATTTTTTTATGAGGGAAAGTAATTTAATAACAGGGCCACTGTTTTAAAGTTTATTAGAATATATTTGCAATGAAAATTTTGTTTCAGTGAGCAAAATTGCTTCTTATCGATACACCAGTCAAGGGTTGTGTGGATCAAGTATGTACCTCCTCTGTAGAATTGTACACTGAAGGAACAACTAAATGTATAATTTTTTTTGTGCTCAGCAACAGTTATCATTTCTGAATTTGACAATGCAATTAGATTCAGTATCTAGACAACTGTTTAATTTGGGTAGAAAGGCAAAGTAGGAGACCAATTTGTGTGGTAATTGATCCAGTGAAACAAATCCTTTAACACAGGCAAGTCACTATTGACGAAGTTGTAGTAAATTTCAATATTAGTTACAGCTCTGCATTTTATTTTATCCGCGTTCACAAATTACATGCAGGAAAGTGGGAAACTCACATTGTGCCCGAGCAATCACAAGCATTTATGACATAGAAATTTTCAAGTGTCCTTGGAATATTATACCAATACAGGATATGCATTTGTACTTTGAATTGTTTTATAACATTATTTCTTGTTGCTCTATTATAAAGCTGAGTGTAAGAGACAATGATTGCAGTAGCAGCACATGTTACCTGTGTTTAAGAAAAAATTCAAGCCGTGGTTTTCTACTGGGAAAATGACGCTGAAAATTGTCTAGATTGTTAATAACCCTATGTTATACCTTGTTTACTCTGAACTGGTGGCTCAAGGTAAGGTCATGTTCTCCCATCCCCACTCCTCACCTCAATACCCCCGCCCTTCTTACTGCTCGGAGTAGTCCACTGTGTGCCCATGGGTTCCCTTCAAGGCAATTTCCATTATACAACGTTTTTTTGCTCAGGGTCTTACAGCTCATTGGGAAAGGCCTGGGGTATTCATTAAGCCATCAGCGGTAATTTTTCATCCTAAATAACTAGATTCTCCAACTACTTCTATTTCATTATTCCAGATATTCACAGTTTTCATATCTGTTCTCTCTGTCTTTTGTGCAGCATTTGTATGTTTATTCCAAATTACCTTCTGGATACTGAGTTTATTGCAGTTAATATTGTTCTGCAGGTTCACTCTCAGCACATCATCAGCAAATCAAAACATAATGTTTCTTTTTTAATCTTATTTCCATGCACAAGGTTTTTTTTTGCCACAGTAAGCCTGATTGTGAGTGGTAACATTTGGTCCTGGTATTCAGGAGAACATAGGCTCCTGGCTCTAATGAGATTGGTGTAATTTAATTTCAATGGAGCACATACTCCGGCAACACCCATATAATCGCACAATTACTACTGTCCTTTACAAATTTTAATTCTTTCAGTGTTACTGTAAATTGTTCAGCACCTCCTTGGATAATTTATTCAAATCCATGATTCCTTTACTTGCAAAAGAAAATTTTCCTACTTCCGTTTATCTGAAACCATGTTCCAGCTTGTGGTCATAGTCTCCTCTTTCGTTCCACTACTACTGATTGTTCTACCAATATTCATCATTGTTTCCCATTATACACCTTATACACACCCAGTACTCTTTTTACCAGTGGTCTACTCAAAGAGGTGGGCAATTAGGGGTGAGGAGGATGAGGCGAGGAGTGAGCAAGGGGAACATGATCTTGTGCTACCAGTTGAGGTTGAAAAAGGCACAGTATTGCACTTTTCCAGTTCTCGGGCAAGTAAGAAATCACACAACTTTAGATACAGTACAATGTCATAACCTGCTACCTTTAATACATATGTCGTCATATTGTCAACACAAGCCGCTTTACACTTCTTTAACTTTCTTAGTTCCCTCATAATATCTTCATGATCTATTTCCAGTAATCTCGTCTGCTCATTTATCCTCCTCCAGCTTTTTGTCTTCCATCCCTGAACGATAGTCCTATCTCTGCCTTTTTCATATCCTTGGCAACTTCTTCTCCATCCTTATCCACAGTGGTCTGAATTCTCCTCCTTCCCCTTGGTTTTCTAATCCATCATGGTCTTCCTGCACCAGTAGTATTCTTCACAAACCTATCTTTAGCTATCCTTCTTTGCTGCTATTAATTACTTTTTTTTGGTTGTTTCTTGTGTTGCTTTACCGAGCGTGGTGGTGTAACGGATAGCGTTCTGGCCTCGCATTCGGGAGGACGGCGGTTCGAATCCCCGTCCGGGCATCCAGATTTGGGTTTTCCATGGTTTCCCCAAATCACTCCAGGTGAATGCCGGGATGCTTCCTTCAAAAGGCCATGGCCGAATTCCTTCCCATTCCCTGCCCCCCATCCTCTCCCGTCTCTAAAGACCACACGTTGTTACAGAGACGTTAAACAGTTAAAAAAAAAAAAAAATATTGTGTTGCTTTCTACCTTGCTGTTTCTTAACACTTATCTCTTCTTACCAACCTCTTTAGTCTCCTCACTGTCCTGTGTGTAGCCTCAGTACTTTTCTTGATTTTATGTTTTTGAATAATAATTTCTTCCTATATTTTTGTTATCTCCTTAAACTGTTCCCACTTTTACTCCATGGCTGTTCCCTTCCACATACTGAACTTTTCCCGAAATATGTTTTCAATTCTGAATTTTATGTTTTTGTCATTGTACCTATAATCAGCTTTCATTTTTTCCACTGGTTGATTAAACCTTCATATTCAACTGCTTCATTCCTTCCATAACTTGGAATCCCACAAATTTGAAGCTTTAGTAATAAGACACCCAAAATGTTCCCTTATGTTCTGCTTTACCACTTCTGTAAAACTTCTTTCCCTCACTGAAATAATAATAATCTTTTACAGACTTTTTCCACTTTTGTGGGTCAGTCATGACACTTCCTCTTCTCAGAAAGTGTATTTATCAACCAGACTACCAGCTTGCTAGGAATGTCGTCTTATGAGGAAGTGGAAGTTTTACCATCTGTTTGTGAAACGTGTAACTATGTTCTGTGTTTGATAACTGTATTTTTTGTTAGTGTAATGTGTAGTTTATGAGGCGGAGATTAAGGCCTGTCCCAGCATTTAATTTGTAGATTGCGGAAAACTGCCTGAAAACTGCAATCAGGATAGCCGGTACGTGGAAGCCAGGACTTGAACCTGGCCACATTGTATCTCCTGGATCCAGTGTGGTGGCACCTTAAAGCATGCAGTCACACTGGAAGATCTCCTTCATCACTAAAGTATTTTCTAATTTCTGCTTCCTTGTTTTATTAATCATATTTCCTTCCAAGTTCACAGCCACTCCCAGCAGTTGTTCCTTTATCTCTGCACCACACTTCATAACTGCCAGGGAAACCCTACATTGATGGGCTATAAAATCTTAGTTAAAAAAGTATAATTTCATGTCATTAATTGCTATTTCTAAATACAAGCTCAATGTCTCCAATCTTGCCTCATCCTCATTTCAACTTGTGTTTGTATCTACGAATCTACACTCTAGTAATTAATTACTAGCTGTTTCTTACACAGGTTTTAATTCAGTATTTTTTTCTTGGCACTTCAGGCCCAATTTCTCTAAAATTATTATTAACTTGTCATATTCAACCCTAACAAAAAACTTTTTCTAACTCCAGATGACATGATAAATATGTTTTATTGTTCGATATTCAGTGGCACCTTAATCAACAACAGTAATCTATTCCCATATTATCATAAGTAACCAACACTGTTACTGCCCGAGGGGTGATTCTCTGTAGGATTTAACTCTGCCTCAATGAGGCATAAAGCCAGAAGCAAAGATATGTAGGATTTCATTGAAAATTTATTAATTTGTACTGGCTCCTCCCCACAACCATAGCACATTATAAAAATTTGGATAAAACTCATTAAAATATCATAAAAATATGGTAAATATCATTTATTTGGCATATTTGCTACAAAAAATTAATAAAATGAATTGTTTGTGATAACAGTTTTTAAAAATCAGTCTTCATCAGAAGTACACTTGTGCCCACTTTGGAATTTTCTGACAAATGGATCAGTAAAAAACATATCTAGGGTTATGTGCTCTGGCCTCTTTTTTTACAAATGTAACTGAAAAACTTTTGCTTAAATAGATCTACAGTTCTGATAACAACATAATTGTTTCAATTCCATTTGATAGCAACATTTTGATCGTCTCCCCACTTTGTTAAAACAATTTTGATTTAAGCAGTTTTAAATTTTTTCCCCCTCCATCCTCATTTTAGCATGTCAGTAAGTTAGTCATACATTTCCAATAATTCTTCTTCTTCTACTTCCTAGTTAATATCATGAGCAGTTGTCACAGTATGCTTTACCAATTTTTGTCCATCTGAAGTTTTTTCATTACCAAAGGAAAGACACATTTGGATCCATGCTGCTTCAATCCATTTCATTTTTACTTCTTGCCAAGCCTTTACAATTAGCCTAATTGCTATGACTGTGGAATTATTCCTTCCAAAATTTTCTTATGTAGATAGTGGAGACAAAGAAACTGCCAGTAACCACTGAGAATAGGATAGGGAAAAATAACCAGTCACTTACCACAGATAAAGGCAGGAAGATGAGATGCACATGTAAAAAAATAAATAAAAAAATAACACGCACATACAAATACACACAAACATACACAAAATTCACAGTATTTCGGTTAATAACCTTAGTCATGTAGGAGGTGAGACATGTGGCAGAGGGAAAGATGTGCACACATCCCAACCTGCCATGGTAATGCTGGTAACCTCAAACATTTCAAAGTTCTTTAAAAAGCAATTATCTGTGGATCCACAGGTTGAATCAAAGATGTAGTCTTGGGAGGTAGAAAAATCTCCAGGATTAAATGTAATTGCTCTGGTAACTCTTCTTGTATGTCTGTTGGATGGCCAGGTGTATTATCCAAGGTTGAAATACCTTCTAGAGGTAGATTGTTTTGCCCTATATAGGCTCAAATATTTCACATATCCAATCTTTAAATTCTATTCTTGTGACCTAAACTTTGCTTTTAGACTTTCACAAAACACATTAATCTTGAATGTCTGGAAATTTTCTGATTGGTAGATTGATATTGGTTTTACTTTGTAGACTCCTGGCATATGCTGCTAAAAGTAATGTTACCCTATCACATACTGGTTTATGCCCAGGTAGTTTTGTTTCCTTCTTTTGTAATAAATGTCCTTTTGGGCATTTTATTCCAAAATAATGCAGTCTCATCAGAATTGTTGTTAAGATAGGTATTCTCCTTCTGTAGTTCTTGCAAAGTTGTTCTCAAATTTATCTGCTGCTGTTTAGTCAGCACTAGCTATATATGTGTCTAGCCACACAGTGAATTTCTGTAATATATATAAAGTTTTCAAGCCAACCTCTGTTAATTTTGAATTCATCATCTCTGTGAGAACTGTGTTGTGAAGGAAAAAACTATGGTCAAGGCCAACTTTTTGTATAATCCTCATTTAAACATACATGATTTGATTTTCATTCATCTCATTATGCCAAGCAACAAATGGAAAGAGAATCAGTTATTATTTGTATATTACTGATATAACTGCATGGCTGCTTTAGAATTGAGGTCATGGCAATATATTAAGTTTAGATGATTGTCTTGATATTTTCTGTTGTTTTTAGGGGGCTGACTCCAGCACAGGCAGAAATGAATTATTTGAACAAGGTAAAATGGCTTGAGATGTACGGTGTTGACAACCATATTGTGCTGGTATGTATTATTCAATGATCTCATGCTTAGATTTTTTTGTTCAGTGTATGCAATTCTTATAAAAGAGTATGTAAATGATTATGATATTTTGAAATTTTCTTTTAAGTCTTGTAGTATCAGGAGAAAGTATTACTGAACATATTTTCCCTACTGCAGTTGCTGTTATTTTTTACTTTCATGTTTTAAAGACAAAACATTCTTTTTCCTCTTAGCATTTAATATTCACTTTAAGCGATTATTGAGGAATTTGAATGAAGATTAAGATAAGATGATGATAATCTTTAATCATCTCCAGAAATGTTTCCTATGTTGAGTAACAGATGCAGACACACTGCAACTATCAGAAAAGTTAAAAGACACTTTATTTTTGTGAGGTACTTGAAATACGAGGGTGGGTCAAATGAAAACCTTAAATTTGTAATAAAAAATCGAAATTTCGTGCTGTTATCCTGTAAGTTGGTAAGCGTGCTACAAGCAGCGTGCAGAATGGCCTGTAGGTGGCAGCATAGTGCAGATGCACAAATACCGTCGCAGTATCAGTATAAAGATGGCTGCCCCACTGGAGACTTGCACCAGGGAAGAACAGCATTCTGTTATTCATTTTTTTAGTAGTGAAGGTGTGAAACCTATTTAAATTCATTGAAGAATGAAGGTTCAGTACGGTGTTAGGGGAAAGCCGACGCTGGGGTCGGTGTCGGCTTGTACACCTAAACTTGAAGTCTTCCAAAATGTTACCAAAAGTTCGGGAAAAGTACTATAACCATGAAAAGCCTAGGATAATGCTAACTGTATGATGAAGTCGGTCGCCACTCACAGAATTAACCTCCTGTAAGAAAGGTACTAAAGTAGAAATGAAAGTCGAGGTCAGAATCACTAAAGGATATATTCTTGATAAATTTCACTGATTTTACATAAAGTCACAGTTAGCAATGGCAATCGGAGTTAATCATTAGCCGAAGATCACAAGTCATGAAACAGAACAGACCGCTCCACCCCAAATGAAAGTAAAAGTTAAAGTTCCGGCACTGATGAACACATGTAGTCAAAGTTCAGAGTTCGGCGGTTGGCACTACCGATAGTCAGCCATGTTTGTTCCGGTCTCCCATGACCACCCGCAAGCCGGTCTCACTCAAATCCGCTAAACAAAGGGCTACATGTTACCAAGACCAAGTGCTTCAACAAACTGCCAGGAAGCGAGCGGCCGGCCTAGCTTTATCAGAAATGGCCTACTGACCTAGACAACAGTCTATCTAGAAAATTTTTTATTAACCGAGAGCTTCCAGAAAATCGCAAGATGTAGAGCGTAACGAGACAAGTGTAGTGATGTGGTTGGTTCTGTTCTTATAGCTTCCAGACCGGTGTAAATGATTTTTGAAAGTTGGTTAATCGGAAAGCTCACATGTTTATAGTATTGCCGAACGTCACGTCCGGAATATGAATTTGCTAAAGTTTAAAGTACCCAGTTTATACTGTGTTTAAAGTGTTCCCCAACTTCTGCTGAGTTCAGTGGTGTAAAAACCTTTTAAATCGGTTAAGGATGTCAAAAGTTATGGAATTTCTAAAATTTGCTGATTTCATGGTGGTGCAAGATTTTCTTCACTTTTTATTTAAAGTTGGTTGTGGCCTGAAACCAAAGAAGCTTCGAACAGAACCATCAGCGGGGAAGGTTATGCTGACTCTCTTTTGGGACGAAAAAGGCGTCATTTTGGAGCATTACATGCCCAGAGGGACCACTGTCACCAGTGCATCAGACACAGATCTCCTAAAAATCATCTTCGGCCTGCAATCAAATCAAAGCGACGTGGATTGCTGTCATCAGGTGTCTTTTTGCAACATGACAATGCAAGGCCCCACACTGCCCATACAACAGTTGCAACAATCACAGACCTGCATTTTGAGTGCCTTCCTTATCCACCATACTCACCAGACCTTGCCCCCAAGTGATTTCCATATGTTTGGACCACTCAAAGAAGCAATGGGAGGAAAGAAGTTCGGTTCTGATGAAGAGGTACGCCACGCGGTGCATGAGTGGTTGCGCGGACTACCAAAATAATTTTTTTCTAAAGGAATTTATACACTTTGTAAGCGCTGGAGGACTTGCATTGAGCGTGGCAGGGGGGGGGGGGAATTATGTTGAAAAGTGATACAGCTTTGTACCACTTCTGCACAATAAATAATATTTTAAAAAATATTTAAGGTTTTCATTTGACTCACCCTTGTATATATAGAAAATATTTTGAAAACTGCAGTTATCAATCTTCATTTTATTTGCTCTGACCATTAACTAGCATCATCAGATTCCGCAAAAGTGTATTGTATTGTTAGGGATTGGATGTATCAGGGCAAGAGTGAAGTGCTTTTAGATTTTAATGATTATTTTCAAATGTTTTTTTCAGATAAAAGTCGGGTTTGATGATATCAGTGGAAATCCCATGTTACAAGCCATTGTGCTAAGTACTGCTCAGATCCTGTTACATATGGTTCAGTGCTTAGTTGTTACTAGAAGTTAGTCCTAGTTTTAAGTGAAATGTCTTTTATGACATTAGCTTTCTTTGGAGGAAAAGTAACTAAAACTAGTTACTGAGAAGTGATAGAAACCTTTCTTGACTATTCCAATGATATTGCCTCAGAAAACATGACTTTCATGTTGTACGCAATTGTTTGGCTGCTGACTTTTGACATTTAGAATTTTTCCTCTGTCTGTAGTTATTGATTCTCTCAATTAAACAGTCATCCTTGAGAGAGTGGCATTTTGTCAGTAAATAAAATATATGGTAGGTAGCACATTGCTTATGAAGAGCATTACCTGGCTGTATCATTTACAGGGTCTAATGATTGTTATTTGTGTTTCAAAAGCTAATTTGTCTTTATGTAATCATACTTTGCTGTTCATCACATCTCAAATCTTTTGAATACCTTAAACTTTGTGGGTTGTGTAAAGCCTCTATGCCTGAATAGATATCCTGAAAATGACAGGAAAAATTGAAAATGACAGGAAAAATTGAAAATTACATGTGACCATATCCATCAACAAACTTATTTGGAGTGACCAGATTTCATGCATACATTTCTAAACTTTTTAAAAAGTGCGTACATATTGAATATGTGTTGACACTGAAACTTTTTTTAGATTTGGTGGTGGGATGGTGCATAAGTGGATAGGGCTGTGGTTGCAGTGAATAATTGAAATTAAATTTACATGCCTTTGTTTTGATGCTGAGTTTAAAAGTTAAGAAATACAGTCCAACCAATGGGAGCTCAATGTATTGTGTATTAATAGGGAGACAATATTAACATTGCTTCACATTTTGTCATTTTAACCAAGATTATTGTTTGGCAGTTTTAATAAATGCAGTTGAATTTTTATGTGCTTCACAATCAAACAATGAACTTCATGGCCCTCCGCATGCATAGGAACACCTTTGCTGGCTCTGGCAGTAACAATACAGAATGCTCACACAAGAAAAGGCAGTCTGTGTTTTAAAGGTGTGGTGTGTGTCTGAAGTATAACTGAGAATTGGGGTTCAGATCTTTATGACAAGTCATCATTTTTTCCGGCCTTCTTTTTGAGCTGTAATGTTGATTGAACTTTTCTGATTGTATTTAAAGGTATTTTATATAGCATGTAAATGCATATTCAGGCCATTTTCCTAGTTTCTGTCATATTACAATAATATTTATGGTCATATTTTAAGGAAAAATCTGGTAACTTTTTAATAGTAACGGAAAGTCACTAGAAGTTATAGATGAGAAGAAATTAAGAGAATTATTCACAGAACTGAATTCCTATTATTCATTGGAGAAAATTGTCACTGGATTGGTCAGAATTCACCAGTCAAGAATCTAAGTTATACATTATTGTCACTCTCTAAATCTCATTCTCTCATTCTCATAGATTAAAGCTTCAGGAAGCTAATTTTTTCAATTTTGAAAAGAAAAGTGGATTATTTTTAATAAAAAAGCGAAATAAAAAATATACTTTTCTTACCTCTGGTCACGTGACAGAAAACGCTCTAGGATTGGTGGTCGCTTGAGTGACGTCACACGTCTGTAAACGCTGCGGCTAGGAATGGAGCGTTTCCTATTATCCAAGTTTTCATCTATTTTTATTGTTTGTTGCTGGTCATTTCTTGTTATTAATGAAATTTCATTTTGAATACAAAATCGAGAACATTATGTAAAAGCCTACATCGGAAAAATAACTAAAATAGACGCCTTATTTGTGGGGCTGGGTATAGAAAAAAAACCTGACTTTTATTCTACTGAGCTTAAAAATGTAACAGCTTCTATTTGAGACTCATTTAAATTTAAATTGAAAGTTAGAGATTGATAGTTTTGCGTTAGCAAACCATACGTCGAAAAATTCTGTACACGAAATTTGTGCAGTCATGCTGAAAATAAAGAAAAGTTATATGGGTGTCGCAAATATGCGCAAACAAATTAATGTATTTCTTGTAGCTAATAAGCAGCTCTTTCAAATAAATATACTAAGAGATCGGTATAATGTGGTATAATGAACTAAAACTCAACATGAAATTGGCTCAGTAGTTTTTTTTAAGTTAAAAATAACCCCTTTCTGTTTTAATGATGCTATTGTATCACGGAAAAATCACGCATAAACTTACCTTGAAGCTCGCCAAAAGCAATAGCAACACACAAATCACTACTAACACGCAGAAATACAGCGTAATCATCGACCAAACTCAATGCATTAGCGCGGCCGACTGAAGCGCTTGTTCGGTGGATCACAGGAAGTCCATTGTTCAAACTATTTTTTCTATTTTTAGGCGTGAATTCGTTGAAAATAAACCTTTGTTCCGAGTAGTATGGTTCATCTACTTTGAATATAAATAACTATTTTGCCTGCGTAGACAATTATCAAAAATGACTTTTGTCCCTCTAGATTTAGAAAATATCACACTGTGCGGCGTCCTCCCGGATGCGAGGCCAGGGCGTTAACCGCTCACTCACCACGCTCGGAACAAATGGATGTTGTGGGCCATTTTTCTTAATTGCAGATTAAAAATTATGGATAAATAATATTTTTTGTCAATAAAACTGAATTTGTTTGTTTATTCGTTTACCTACCTCGTTTCACTTCATCTCACATGAAGAAACTGAAGTGTTCACTATTAACATAAAGAGAAGCAATTAAGAAGTAGTGTCAGGATAGCTGCGTGATTGAAGAGTGGTAATGGAATTCAGAACGTCCTACGTTCGAAGAACCTTGGTTGGGATAATATTTTTTGTGTGAATTTTTTTCGGTATTTGTTTGCTGTTTTTTGCACTACCATGTTTTTATTCTAAGAATTCATAATAGTTGCTAAGCGTCATGCAAGTTTTGCAAACAACTTGCTACCATACATGAAAAGTTTTAATTTTTAAACTTACCAGAGAGAGAATATCATGCAAAAACTACAGGTGCACGGCCGTGAACAATGGAATTTATTTTAGAAGTGACATCGCATATAGAAATTTCATGCTAATCTTGCAACAGTTCCGGAACACTGTGTCCTTTTCGTTGGAATTTTTACGTGGCGATACAACTGTAGGTTACCTTTCTGACATAACTGCGTCTATTAGGCGATATTTACTTTCAATGTGCAAGTCATTTTCATTTAAAAAAACAAAAAACTTTTTTCGGCGTGCAAGTAACGTCCAATTTCTTTTTGAAATCTTCTTTGGTTGTTTCAAATGGTTGTAATTCGCTTGTTATCCAAAAATTTGTGAAGCCTTCAGAAAAAAGAAAAGAAAAATTAAATTGATTTTCTGGTGGATTTTCGGGAAAAAATTATTATGCAATGCAACCAACAGCAACTAGTATCTAAAGAAAATGACAAAAGAAAACCAACTGAAAATATTCCGAAGCGAGGATCGAACCTCAGGACCAACCCTAATAATTCTCGCCTTAAACAACGTATTACATTTACTCTACGAAATTGCGGTGTAAATGAGCTTCACAGAAAATCGTAAGTGACTTTGTTGCAATATCAAATTGAAGTTGTTACATTTTTAAGCTCCACAGAATAAAACTCAGTGGTTGTTTCTATAGCTAAGTGGTTGTTTCTATAGCTAGGCCCACAAATAAGGCGTCTACTTTCAATATTTTTCCGCTGTAGGCTTTTCCAAATTGTTTTAGATTTTATATTCAAAACGAACCTTCATTAATAACAAGAAATAACCAGCAACAAACAATAAAAAAATAGTTGAAAACTTGGGTAATAGGAAACGCTCCATTCCCAGCGGCAGCGTTTACAGACGGGTGACGTCACGACTGCCGTTGCACGCGCCAGGCAGCAAATGAGCGTTTTGACGGGCTTTTAAATTCTTTAAATTTTAACTTTGAATTTTTCGCAAACTAATGCACTTGTGTCAAAAAATCTCTTCACTCGGTGAATAAGGTGTACCAATAAACAATTTAAAACGATTTTCAAGAAGTAGTCAAATACCCTATTATGCTGTCTACATGAAAGCGATACTGCTAGATAAAATAAATTGTGTATAATTGAAGATGTCTTTATGTACAGTAAATTTAAATGTTTGGTCATATTTTGTTATTTCTAGGTCATATTTAACTGCTTTCAAGGTCATATTTGCAAGAATATTTCTCTATTTTTTAATTATTTTTTTGTCATAAAGATCCAAATTCTACTGATAATCTTCCTTTCCCTTTTTTTTCTATTGTATGTTTAGTCTTTCACAAGCTTTAATTCTTGGTAAAGAATGTATTTTCAAGAGTATATAAATGCAGAGAAAGGTATTGTGTTACCAGTGACGGTGACAAGACAGCACAGAAATGCAGACATGTGCAAGTAGATTAGTTTCTCAGGCATAAACCCTTTGTCAGTAGAAGAAAATTTGCAGTTTGGAGGATATAGTAGTGCAAGCTGTGAGTAAGCTGTGTGGTGGTGATTTTTTTGGGGGGTGTTTAAATTTAAGTACTACAGGAGAAAAGGGCAAAATAGAATCATCACTAAAAATAATAATTTAAAACAAAAATAAATAGAAAATGAAAGTAGATAAAATATGTTTCAGTATTGGTAGTCAAAAATACAGCCATATAATGATCGAAAGTGGTGATGCTTTTTGGATATATATTTGAAAAAGTGAATTGCTGATATCTCAGTTTAAAATCTCAAGGTTGTCTGGTACCTTCTTTGCATTGGTCAGCCAATTACAACTTAGTAAGTTCAGAGCCATTGGAACTGATGACTATAATGTAGAGATAACTGTAATAGTTTGAACAGTTTGGTAGGTGATAGCATAACTGGTTTTCAGTGTCATGGGGAATGATGATGGGTAAAAATGAGTGACCTCAACCTAATCTTTGGATCATCAGCTGAGTTGGCACTAGGTTATTATTAATCATATCACATTTATGTTGGTTGAGTTCTGTGTTTTGACGAACAGTTGTTATGTTGTTAGTTGCATTTATTTTATATCCTTCAGTAACTTGGTTCATCCGTACTTTGGAGGCATGTTGATACTGACATGAACTCTGTGAGTTCATCACAAGTGTGTTATTGAATTTGTCAGTCTTTTCATGATTAAATCCTCCAGGAAAATGACTGTTTCTTGTGTTACTGTATAATCTTGATGAACTTCTTCTGGAGATTCTGGAATGCGGATGCCACATTCGTAGACATTGATGAATATATTATTATAGTTCACTTTCCACAATTTGTTATGTTCTTCTTTAACCAAAAATATTCAAATTGTCCTATTGTTCTTGTTTGACTTCACGTAATATACTTATTAAGCTAAGAATCACCATTTAAATGTGGGCATACAATCTTGTTAAAATTTGCAGTTGTTATTCTTTTGCTTGAGTGCTGAAATTTACATTTCCAGTAATTCTTTTCAGGGAAAGGATGGTTGTGAATATTCATTGGGGCTAACACCGACTGGTATATTGGTGTTTGAAGGAACCCAGAAAATTGGACTTTTCTTTTGGTAAGCTTTGGTAATGATGTTTTCTTGTATTGCTATAAGTAAATTTTTGCAGTAAGGAAATTAATCACTTTTATAATTGCTGTATTCGTTATCTTACATGTGGGTATACACATTTAAATTTTGGACAAATCTTGTATTTAAATGTTTAAAATTTTCAGTATGTTAACTCTTGTGTGTTTTATATTTTAAAGGCCAAGAATTGGGAAGTTGGATTTTAAGAAGAAGAAACTAACTTTGGTTGTAGTAGAAGATGATGATCAGGGTCGTGAACAGGAGCATACATTTGTTTTCAGGTTACTATAAGAATTCAACTAATTAAGGAATAGCTGTAATAAATTAATATTTTTTCATAATGATTTGTGGCATTGATTGTATTTAACTGTAAAATACCTTATTTATCCAATGTATCTGATTAAATCTGCATGGTTCCTACTTCTGAAGGTTGCACAATGAAAAAGCTTGCAAACATTTATGGAAATGTGCAGTAGAGCACCATGCATTCTTCAGACTTCGAGTGCCTGTAAAAGGCCCCTCAGCTAGGCAGAATTTTTTCCGCATGGGCTCTCGTTTCAGATACAGGTATCAGTGATATAGAATGTGTTAGATATATTCAATTATTGAGATAAATTACATTTGCACAATCATTCCTGTTTTTTAATTTATTTACAGTGGCAAGACTGAGTTCCAGACAACTCAGTTAAATCGAGCCCGTCGCACAGTGCAGTTTGAGCGACGTCCAAGCCAGCGTTATGCTCGGAGGCAGTCACATATCCTTAAAGAACGACAGAAGTATGTTTCGTTATATTTTTCTGTCTTAATTGCTGGCATTTCAGTAGAATCCAGACAAATTAGTGTTTTTACAACCATCAGTTTCAATAGAAACATAATGTTTCATGAAAAGTGTCTTTATATATAGATTTTGCATTATTGAGGAATATTTTTTTGCTCCATATAACTAGCATTTACTTAAATAACTACTTTGGTTCTGGGCTGAAAGTGTGCACATACCTTCACCAAAATTTCCTCCTTTTTACCTGTGAATGATGCCTCAGTAGTGGCCTTCAGTAATGCAATGTTGGGATGGCAAGACATGATTGAGCCTCAATCATTCACTCATTACACAAAATGAGCCATTAGATCTAAATCAGGGCTATTAGGAGTCCAAGACTTCTTACTCCAAAACTGTCACATTATCTTCAAGCCAATTCTGCACTAAATGATAGGTATGCATTGTTACACTGTCTTGCTGAATTCCACAGTATTGATTCATGGGTTAGTGACAGTTCATAGATTTCTGACATAAATTTCTTTTATGAGTCTTTCACATTACTGAAGGAAGTGTGGTAGCATGACATCACCCTCACATGATACCAGACTGAAGACATTGATACTGACTGAGAGTTTAGTTCTATCCACTGTGAAGACATCCCTGGGATCATGAGTGAGTCAGTAGTCTGACTAACTTTTACAGTAAAAGTGAAGATTTACACATTGTATAAAAAAGAAGTCTGTCAGCAGCAACTGACAGTAAATTCTTAACTTTAGCATCTGATGAACATTTATGACAAAGGACATGTGCCTTAGGTTCTTGTCAGCTGTGTGATGTGCAGTCAATTTGCTGATGTTAGAAATAATTGCCAATATCCAAAATGAGATTCCAGGGTTATCAAAAATACACTTTTGCACATTTTTAATAGGCTCTGTAGTTCGTCTCCTCTCTCACAAAAATCTTCCGTACTGGCATATACAAGTCTTGCTTGACCGTTACTGACACTGCAAAAGCAGTGTGCAATATTATAAACCATCTACCTTGGGTAACCAAAGAACTTGATTACGTTGGGTATGATGCATCCAGCTTGTAGACGTTTCATAATTGTGGCTCATAGTCATAAGTAAAAAAATAATTACAGGTGCTATCTTAACTGAAAATTAAGATTCTGAAAAAAATATTTAGTTGAAAATTTGTTAAATATTTCCAGAGAATTATAATGGTGTTGCTCATATACCATGGAAATACTTTAATAGTTACCATTTTGTAGCAACATGTTGATCTTCCAGAACCTTCAGAACTGTCTAAGTTCATCTAGTTGTGACTGTGACATGATGCAGATGTGTACCAAATAATAATTTTTTTATGCTGTTATAGAAGATTAGTCATGGTTTTAGGCCTGTGAGAACCAGAACTTTTCAGTTTATCTCAGAAATGTTGAGTATACTGAAATTTAGGGACTGAATAGACGAACACATTCCAGACAGTATGTCGCTGTGAACTGAGCCCTATTCACTGGCACATTGTCCAGAAGTAACCTTTTAACTGAAAATAAACTGAGAGGTTTGGCCAGTAATGGTGCTTGTCATTCAACATGAATTTAAGGGTAACAGTGTGTACAGTAAAACGCCTTTCATTCTTTGCACACATCTTGGCCACACAAGATGGATCCATTTTATTCATGCTGCTTTGAACAGATTCCGAGCCTGTCATAAACATCTTGTAGCAGGAACCTTTGCTCTTGAGAATGCATGATCTTTCTGCTGTACTGAGTTGATCAATGCTAATGTTTCTGTTTCTACAGAAAGTATGCCATCTTATCATACAGTAAAGGTGTACCAAATGTGGCTTTCATGATGAGGCAGTCATTGTAATCTGAGCTAAATTTTTCCTCACTTAGTTCTAGGTAATCTCCTCTGGCTTCAATAATCAATATTTTATCCACAAGACTGTGGCTGATGGTTTGTTATGATGTTTCTACACACCATTAAAACTGTGTTTATGGGTAGATCTGCTGTTTCAGAAATTTCCAGCATATCTAACATTTAATATCACAACATCCTCATTATCTGTTAGACCACTGCAGTTTGTGTGTTTAACTTTGGTTTTAGCAAGGTGATTGCTGTTTTTATAGCCACAACTGAAATCAGATGAGTTGTTATATAGTGGGACAAACTATTATGTTTGAGAGCAGTTGGAAAAACAGCACATACAGAAGTGATTTGCAAAGGATATCTGATAAGTTCTTGGCATCAACCTTGTATACCAGTGCTATCAGAAAACTGTGAAATATGAAAATTCTCAAAAATTTGGTAGTCGTCACTCTGTACAAGTATAAACTTCTTCTAACATTATGTACCATATTTGAAAATAATGTATAGAATGAGTTATCTTCAAGGAAAAGAAATTTTCAGCTGCAACTTAAATTAATTACAGTACAGTATATTCAAAATGTGTCTGTAACTATTTTTTTAAAACACCTTCCTATTCCTGAGGTATTAGAGAAAAATTGTTTTATTTCTCTATTTCCTAGAAATACTGTCTCAAATGAAGAGTCAAAGTCCAATGAAGGACCAAGTGTGTCACCTTATGACTCATCTGCATCACAAAATTTGCAACCAGTGAAGACTGAAAATGTGGCAGCTTTGATAACCTCAAGGAATGAAGGGAATTCAAATATGCAATCTGCTGGAAAACATGCCACTGCTGAGTGTGTGCCAGGAAATATAGACATAACAAAACTCAAAGGTAATAGATATAGTTATTATTTTCTGATTTTTTTTTTTTAATTTTATGTTTTCTTTGTTTACTGAAAATTACAAAACAGTCATAAAGAATTTATTAGAATACGTATGTGATTGATTATGGAAAAGTAGTCAGTAATATACACATGCGATTACTTTAATTTAAAACACATTATTTCTGGCAAAAACAAATGTTATTTATGTGATTTTGAATATTGGTGCCAATGCTTTTAGCTTAAATTTTTTCTCATGTGACATCATCATGCGGTATGCGTGGTTGTAAACGATGCAAGTTTAGTAATTTTGTTGATAAAATAAGTTCTACAGTTTAAAGTGGTTTGTAGTGCCTCACTGCACAAAGACATCAGTTGAAAAATAAATAAATAAATAATGACATGCTCTTGGGCTTCCAGACTTATAAAAATGTCACTTTCTTGGGATATTTCAAGGGGAAGCAATCTGTGCCTTCATTTTCAACCAAATTCAGAAGCTTCCAAAATAATGGTTTCCCAATAATCTCTGACATGGGCTAAGATTATTGTTTCTTTGAATTTAAATGTATGCCCCTCTTGGATAATGTGTTCAGCCACCACTGATTTTTCTTCCTGATCCAAGCGATCATTTCTTGTATGCTTGACACACCCCTGAAGAATATCACGGGGTTTGTGGGGTGTACCCCACAGCAGCCTTGCATACAAGTGCCATTTATGGATTTGGCGATCCCATGATACCTGGGCTAGAAACTTGCGAGTGCCACAAGTTTCCTACACCATAAACTCCTTGCATACTTCAATTACCACTGAAGGTATGATGGTGGAACGTTGTGTCTCTTGGAGAGAAGGGATCTTGACTTCAGAACTTGGATCTTGAGAATGGTACAAACCTCTATAATATGAAGGGTGATCAGAAACTTAGGTTACAAAGACTGCAGTGAATCGTATATGTTTTATTTCATACAACCAATACAGCCAACTGGATAGTACATACATTAAGGTTTTTTGTTGTTGACATAGTCTCCAAATCAGTTTAATCACAAGTTACTGTTTATTCAAATTAGCACAAAAAATTAGGTGTGGAAAAACTTTTGGCAATATAGGTGCTCTTGGTGGAGAATAAGCCCAGTCGTGTGGTCGACTGAGGCTGTTTTGGTGCTTTCATATCACAACCCTTACAATTTTGGATGAAACATGGATGCACTACTATACTCCATTACTAAGGAACAGTCTAAACAGAGGGTTTTTCAAGATGAACGGCCTCTGAAGAAGGAGAAGACCGTGAAATTGGCCGGCAACATGGTGACCATGGATTTTTGGGATGCACGTGGCATCATCTATATTGATTACTTAGAAAAAAGGACAAACAATAACTGGAGCTTACTATGTATTGTTATTGCACCAGTTAGGCGAAGAAATCGATAAAAAATGTCCTCATTTGAAAAATAAGAAGATCCTCTTCCATCAGGCATGGGTGCACACCTGTGCAGTTTCGATTGCCAAAATTATGGAATTAAAGTTCAAATTATTATCATATCTACTGTATTCACCAGACTTGGCTCCCAGTAATTTTTTTTTTTTTATTTCAAAACTTAAAAAAAAGGCTCAGCAGACAATGGTTCATGCAGAGTGAAGAGGTCACTGCCCTGACAGATGCCTATTTTGCAGACTCCCAGAATCTTACTTTCTGGAGAGCATGGGGATGTTAAAAAGCGTTTGGAAAACTGTATGGAACTAAAAAGAGATTAATAAAGATAAAATAGAAAAATCTACAATTTTTTTTTTTTTTACTTTCTTCTAAGGACCTATTGAACGACCATTCTAGATAGTTTACAATCACAAAGAAGTACAAGACTTATTGTAAAATTAACTATGTACTCATCCAATACATTTTTATGTAAAGGAAATTAAAATCCTACCAGTTGTAAGACCCAAGGCTGATACCGGGGTTGTAGTATAGCCTTAGTGCCTCAACTTACTCTTGATGTTGACTCAAAGTTCTATAGAAAATTTACAAAATAATTTAGACTTGACCATGTAGCCGGATAACTCAACTTACATGCTTGAGGTCGCCACAATATTTGTTACACCACAAAAAGAGAAAAGGTTGCAAGATAACTATGAAATGATAACAATTCACTTTCCGAAAATTCCAAGTTTTATTTTAAGAAAATCACAAGTTCAAAATTTCAAATATGCACTTAATAGTTGAGTTGGCAAATCGAACACACTTTACCAAAAGTTTGCAAGTTGTGGAGAGATATTTGAACCGACCGAACCCCTGATGAAAATTTTACAAGTTCATGTTACTAGTTAAAGTGGTTATATAACACGACACCCCACATGGTCGAAAACAGTTCACTGACTAGCATAGCAAGTTATGACCCGTGACAAAACCGATGTAATGTTACTTCACATACTTTTCCCGAAGTACAGACCAGACGAAACTGAAAGCAAGAAAAGATAGACTACATTTTGCTAAGTTCCCATTTTAAACTCATAAAGTCATGCGCGGAGTTCCTCGATCACTTCCCGGCGTAAGAATGAGACAACGTGTGCTTACCGCACGCACTATTATAGCCCTGTGCGCGCCTATGACCTTGGCAAATCTTTCTTTAATTAATATCTTCAAAAGTATATGATAGTTTAATTTGAGATTTTTACAGGGACTTTCTATCATCCAGTTCTATCTATTTTAATTTAATTTACCATTCCAAAAGGTTTCTATCGTCTTAAAACTAAATTCATCACGTGACCAATCTTGGCGGACTTTGTGGACTTTTCCGAACTTCTACCCGACAATCAGCAATAATCCATTTTCAAAAACTTAATTACCGGACAAATGCTTAAACTTTTCATGGAAACCCATATATGTACGAAATCGTCTTAATTAGGGCTATCTACTGATGTAATTTTTAAATTAATATCTCTTTTAATAAAAAAGCTTATTATTTTCTCTTAATTAAAAATACTAATTAAACTTTACCAAATTACTTAATTTTATTACCAAAATATCGGGGACAGTGCTGACTACAGCTAGTGATAAAAGATTAGTTGTAGCTTTACGCGATTTAAAGATATTACAAATCTTAGAATTTCTACTTTTCTGATCAAAACATTAACAAACGGGAATATCTCTTAAACTAAACGTTTCCCGATATGGTAAATACACTTTAAAATGATTTTTATAGTGGATCGTAACTGTAGGGAAGATTACAGGCAAATTCCTTTAAGTTGAAAACTATACTTCTCGAAATTTCTAAGTCCCTCCTAAGCAAAACTAGAATTTGCCAAAATTCTAAGGTACTTTTTGTAATTTGTGTTCATAATTATTTATGTTTCTTATTTTGATAATTTGTCTGAGATTTTGACAATTTTGTGATTGTTTATACTACACTTAATAATTTTGTGATCATTTGATACTTCATATTTTGCTATTTGGTCATAATTTGTTTGACATTTAATAATTTAATATTGATACTTTGAGAATGAATGAGTTTTTGAGAAAATGTTGTAATAATTTTGAGTGAAGAAGTTAAATATTTTGAGATTGTTAATATATTTTTGCTTGTGAGTATGAATGGTGGAGAGAAAGAACCGAACCGACATGCGATAGTTTATTTTTGTGGAATAGTTCATTTCTTTTGTGGATTTTAAATTTTTCTATTTTCAAGATGTTCAGTTAGTTTTCTTTAGAAAATAACTTCAATCTTCAGGGGGCATGTAAGCACCTTAGAATTTTGGCAAATTCTAGTTTTGCATAGGCGGGACTTAGAAATTTCGAGAAGAGCAGTTTTCAACTTGAAGGAATTTGCCTGTAATCTTCCCTACAGTTACAATTCACCATAAAAATAATTTTAAAGTGTATTTATCATATCGGGAAACGTTTAGTTTAAGAGATATTCCCGTTTGTTCAGGTTTTGAAACACGCAATCGGAAAAGTAGAAATTCTAAGATTTGTAATATCTTTAAATCGCGTATAGCTACAACCGAACTTTTATCACCAGCTATAGTCAGCACTGTCGCGGACATTTTGGCAATAAAATTAAATAATTTGGTAAAGATTAATTAACAATTTTAATTAAGAGAAAAAAATAAGCTTTTTTATTAAAAGAGATATTAATTTAAAAATTACATCAGTAGATAGCACTAATTGAGATGATTTCATACATATATGGGTTTCCATAAAAAGTTTTAGTATTTGTCTGGTAATCAAGTTTTTGAAAATAGGTTATTGCTGATTGTAGGGTAGAAGTTCGGGGAAAGTCTGCGAAGTCCGCCAAGATTGGTCACGTGATGAATTTAGTTTTAAGACGATAGAAACCTTTTGGAATAGTAAATTAAATTAAAATAGATAGAACTGGATGATAGAAAGTCCCTGTAAAAATCTCAAATTAAACTATCATATACATAAGATTTGCCAAGGTCATAGGCGCGTGCAGGGTTATAATAGTTTGTGCGGTAAGCACACGTTGTCTCATTCTTACGCCGGGAAGTGATCGAGTAACTCCGCGCATGACTTTATCAGTGATGTGTAAAGTAGGAACTTAGCAAAATGTAGTCTGTCTTTTCTTACTTTCGGTTTCGTCTGTTCCTGTCTGTCGTCTGTTCCGGTCTGTCTTTCGTCTCGGTTGGTTGTAACTCGCCATTCTGGCTAGTTCGACCATGTTGAAACTTTGGTGTCGTGTTATATAACAACTTTAACTTTTAATATGAACTTTTAAATTTACAAAAAGGGGTTCGGTCAGTTAAATTTCTCTCCACAACTTTTGGAAAAGAGTGTTCGATTTGCCTACTCAACTGTAAAATGCATATTTGATTTTGTGACTTTGAAATAAAACGTGGAATTTTTTGGAAAGTGAACTTTTATCATTTCATAGTTATCTAGCAATCTTTTCTCTATTTGTGGTGTAACAAATATTGTGGCAACCTCAAGCATTTAGGTATAGTTATCCGGATACATGGTCAAGTCTAAATTATTTCGTAAATTTTCCATAAACTTTAAGTCAACATCAAGAGTAAGTTGAGGCACTAAGGCTATACTACAGCCCCGGTATCGGCCTTGGGTCTTACACAGTATGATGGGAAAAAATTGTGCAGAAAACTGTAAAGGTCATGTAGAAAGATAATTTTGTTATTAATAGCTTTGCTATACAGGGTGGTCTAGCTAATGTGGATAACTTCAGTATTTCTGTAATGATTGCAGATTTCGAAATTTGGATTTCACTACAAGAAAGTATATAAGGCGAAAGTAATTTGTGACATATTGCCTATTCATAACACATATGTGTACAAAGAAATTAAACAAATGAGTTTTTTTAACTGGAAAAAACATTTATTTCAACAGCAACTGAAAGTATGTACAAAGATGAATTCAGTGGTATAGCATTTCGACTAAATGAATTGCAGTGAACTAGCAGCATGAGGTAGTGGATCTATAATACCAACTTTTGAGAGCAGCTATCACCTTACCTCTTCCTGTTGACCACTATCCTTGATCTGTTGCGAAAAGTATTTTGTCTGAACAGACTTTTTCTGTGACCATGCGTGGTGGGTTAGCGGTAACGCTCTGGCCTTGCATTCAAGGGGACATGGGTTCGTAACCCCATCCAACCATACAGATTTGGGTTTTCAATGATTTCCCCAAATAACTCCAGGAGAATGCCAAGATGGTTCATTCGAAGAGTGGTGAAAGTTGTGTGAGTGGAGACTTTCCCGGCGTATCGATGCAACAAAATCTTCTCTGGTTTGGCCTGCCAGTTGAGGCAGAGACAGTCAGCTGAGAACAACAACAAGATACCTGATGAAGACAGCAGTGTCAACTGTCGATACGTCGTGTTTTTACACCACCATCCGGCTGGACACCCCGAGAAGATATTGTTGCAGTGGTGAAAGCTATTGTAATTGGATGCCCATCTGATGGCAAACTAAATGAATTTCCAAATTTCTCTTGTCACAAGGTGATTGTAATCTCACAACATGAGTGTAATGAAAGACTGCTATGGGATAGCTGCAGCAACATGACGTGTGGGCACCCTTATGGGTACACAAATGTTTTGCAGAGATGTTAAAATATTAAAACAAGTGTGTTTTGGATACTGCACTGGTGAAAATTCAATCCATATCACTCTGCTCTTCATCAGAAATTACATGAAGATGATTTTCAGCATCATATTAACTTTTGTAGATTTACTCTGATGTCTGTTAATGATGACAGTAATTTTAAGATCAACATACTAGCATCTGATGAAATGACCTTTACACACAATGGGCATCTAAAGTTGTGAAATATGCACTACTAGACTACAGAGAATCTGCGTTGGGTCTGACAGGTGGAGTGTCAGTGCCAGTGGGTCATAAACATATGGTGTGGGTTGTTGGAGACTTTGTTATTAGGCCATTCTAATTCAAACAATATGGATTGGCTGTGCTTATGGACATTTCTTCATAGGGACTTTACTGACACTTCTGGAACTGGCACTGCCTGACATACATCGTGATACATGGCTTCAGCATGACAAATGTGCATAAATTTCTTTGGAGGCAAGGCTAATGTTACCTGAAATATTTCCAAACTTGTTGATAGGTCATGTCGATGTAAAATGGCCAGCTTATTCTACCAACCTCATACCTCCTGATTTTTTCCTGTGGGAAACACTGAAAGATAAGTTCAGCCCACTCAGAACATGTGTGTTTACAGATATGTTTTGCTGTCGAGGGTAAGCGTATTTATCACATGCTGTGAAAAGACTTAATTTGAAGTATTCCAACCATAGGTGTTCTCTTTTGTATTATGAATGCAGTTATGGTTTCATTCCTTCTTTGGTTGGGTTGTTCTACTTTTGTCATGTATCTGTATGCACTCCTTACTGAGTACAACTAATGAGTCAGAAATACATCTCGTGAACCTTCTGTTGGAAGTGATAGTATTGGTTCAATTTAACATTCTGTGATGCCTTGCTCTGTTCAGGTAAGCACTGTATGGTTAGAATGCAGGGCCGTATTTAAGCATAGTTTACCTAGGCTGCAGCCTCTAGGGGCCCGCACCACAAAGAGGGGTTCCGCACCACAGCCCCGGACCCCCACCTGGGCCAGTAGTAGAGCTAAAAAAAAAAGGTTGCCCATAAATTGTTAGGGCCGAATTTCGAATTTAAGCATCCACAGCCGGAGGCAGCTCCTGATTATGACCGGTGGGAGGGGCCAACTGCCCGACAGGGGGGCCCGCGCCACATGTATAGACTAGGAGCCCACAAAGCCTAAATGTGGCCTTGCTCACCAGGAAGAGGAATGGTTCTTGTTTACAATGGCTGTGATAACATGTCTGCTGCCCCTTGCTGCTGGCCCACTGAAGTTAATCACATTTACATATACTTTCAGGTGCTGCTAAATTAACTGTGTGTTCCCAAATCATATTTGGTTTGATTTAGGTGCATATACACATATTATAAATAGATACTATATGGCTAATTACTTGCCCCCATATGTACTGTCATTTAGCAAAATCCATATTTCAGTTAATGCAAAAACATTGCATGTGTATTGGAGGTGTCCATGCTAGCTGGAACATCCTGTATATAAATCCAATGGAATGGTCTGTAGTTGAAAAAAGTATCATTTGATTAACACTAATAGTTGGCATTCTGTTAGGCTTGTTGTGCTGTATATTTCGTTTCTTACAATAAGCCAGAGATGCTAGTGCCAAACTATTTTGATTGTGATAGAGATATCCTCATAAAAAGACATTAAAATATAATAGATAACCCAGATAATATTGTATCACTCTTGGGCTGCTTGCTGCATGTACAGAGATTTTTCAGTTAAAATTTTAAACAGCTTCATTGCAGCGATCTTCTTTAGATGCTGCAGGAAAATCACTTTGATAGAAGTAGGCTAAACATTATAATACACTAGTGTCTGTCTGCAGCTTTGTCTACACTCCTCTATGTGTGGGGACAAATTATTGTATGACAATTTTTTTTTTTCTTTTTGAATTCTGTTCATGTTTTGCACAAAATGTTTGAGAAGAAAGTTTTCTCTCACCAGAGGCAGAAATCAGCAAAAATGAGCATTACATACCAAAGTTTACACTTGCCTGCCTGTTATTTTATGCTTCCTACTATATTTAGTGGTATCTTGTTTTTCTATTATCAACATGATTTTGTATCAAATGATCTTTTCATTTTTATACAATTTGTTTGACTCTTATGTTTTTAGATAAAGAAAAAATTCTCTCGGGTAACTAGTCGAGCTAGTCCATTGATATAAAACAACATTTGGGGCCATAGTCCGCCACTATTGTCAAGCGTCATGTTTTATCAATGGGCTCACTCAGCTAGTTATCCTGAGAGAATTTTATCTACATACTACTCCGAGAAAAGCTTTGGTCTTATGTTTTTTGTTTTTCTTGAATTACAGGCACCAATGTTAACGCAGCTGAAGACAGGCTCGATAGTTTACTGAAGACATTAGCTAAAGAAACAATGGGTGCAACTACTTCTGAAGATTCTAAGAATAATGCAGCTTCAGTGTCAAATTTAAACCACAAAATTGATGGTATATATGTTCCACTTATAAGGGAGCATCCATAAACCATGTAGCTTCATTTTGGCTTCCTGTGAACCCTTCCCCCTCCCCCCACGTAGCTATTTTCCCTATTGATTCCAGATGATATTTTGTACTGATTTGTTTTGTCAGACCATCGTAAATTACATACGGAGATAGTTAGATGACAGAAATAAATATTCGCATGCCGTTGTGTGTTCTGTACCTTATTTTAACTGTGACAAATAATATGAATAAGAAGCTACGTGGTTTGGCGTGAAAACCCTCCTCCCCCCACCCTTATGTAGCTCAGCGCAGCTTTGCAGCAACTCCCCTAGACGGAACCACATAGTTTATGAATGCTCCCTAACCTCCTGGAGTTACATAATAAAGAAATATACAAGAGAAAAAAGGATTTGATTAAAGAGAGAGAGAGAGAGAGAGTCTGAATGTGTGCTTGTGTGTGCATGCATAGTTGATGAAATATTTTGTTTTATCCAGTATACTTATTACATGCTTTAATTCTTACATTCCAAATATATTTTGCAAAGTGTGTAATTTGTATTTGCTTGTTGGCAGAACGTGAATCACTTCCTGGCAAGGTTCTAGCAGCGGAATCACCCTCTCAGGGCCGTGTAGTCCCAAACAATCAAAATTTGAGATATGTTGTTGGTGGAACCACACGTCCAATCCCACCCGATCAATTGAAGTGCAATATACTCAAAGGTTGGTATATTCTGGGTTTTTCTGGCTAGATAGTTTTTGTTTCAGACACTACTGTTTTGTGATTTGTAAAATTATGATTTGTACTCTTAAATTTTTGAGAGTATTATAAGAGATGTAGTGTTATTGCTTTTACTGGCTTCCATTTAGGAGCTAAAAAAAACACTGTACTTACATTATATTTTTATATTGTTGCACTATAGGTTTTCTTTATCTTTTTCCATTTTAGCCAAAATTGAAGTAGAAATGAAGAATAACAGAGAAGAGGCTGCAGAAAAAAATTTAGTTCCTGGGTAAGTGTTGTGTTACACTGTTCCTAATTTGAAATTTAGAGTCAACAACTGTTCTTTCTTTGACTCATTGTATTTGCAATCTGATCTTTGTGAACTCTTATAGACCTTCCAACACCACCTGCTAGTCTAGTGTGCCTGTTCTTGTATTTCTTATTCACAATATAGGTGTGCTTTTTGCAGCCTTGTTTGACTTTTTTCTAAAATTTAACAGTGCGTTGTTTTGAGCTGAAGCATAGTGAAACAATTGCAACCAACTGGTCTGGAAAATATATTTACTAAAATCATATAGAGTAAACAGTTTTGTAGCTATGACATGAAACAGAATGTTAATACATTTTTCTGCATATATTTTTATACTAAAGAAATATGTATATACTAGCTGTCACCCACGATTTTGTGTGCGTGGACTTAGAATTTTATTGCTATAATTGGATATATAAAGCTGTAAGTTACGTAAGATTTGTGCCAAACACCACCGAGTTGGCATAATACGCCAGGAAAGCCATCATACAATTCTACCATCGAACCTGTGTCATGAAGAGAATCAATTTATGTTTAAAAATAGATAAAACTAAGGTGGGGCGCAGGGATAAATTGGGGGCAGCTTCAATTTCAGCTTGCTCTTTTTCCTTCAACATGACGTTAGATTCTTGGGTTCTATTAACTTTAGCTGCTTGTGCTCTGCTAGAACTACACCTTAGGTCTGGTTTACGCCTATGAGGTATGTAAAAAAAAGAAGACAAATTTTACTGATTCTATAAACTTTTAGGTAGATAAAAAATAATAATATGGTGCATCACAAATCAACATCAATACCAAATAATAAGTTTTGTCTCTAAATGAAATTTATTAACAGATCATTCACTAATTGACTGTTAGAGAAGCACAGCCTGAATTACCGATGTAACGTAACAGACTTACACAAGCAAAGTCTAAGCAGTCCATTGGGTCTGGTGTATCTGATCTGTTGAAGGACATTCATGTGTTACTACCTGTCTGCGAAATTTGTAAGTTTGTGTGTTCTGTATAATAAATATATTTGTTGTCTATTAAATGTGTAGTTTGAGGTAAAGATTGGGGACTGTCCTTACTTTTTCCTAGATGACTGTGTGAAATGGCCCAGAAACTGGACTCAGGATGCCAGGTATGTGGGGGGACCTGGCCTCTTGCCTGGTCCCATTATAATTACCCAATGCAGTGTGTGGCGCTTCAGCGCACTGAGCCACACTGGTAGATACATTCATGATATATGATTGGATTAAGTGATGATAATCTTGGTGCTGAACATATCTTTGAAGTCTCTGAGTTAGATGTAACTTTTGAATATGACATATGTACAAATATATTTGCCTAAGACACTACTAGAGCTGAATGAATAGTACTACATACGAGAAGGCATACTGTGAGTAAATGTGAATTCAAACAAGAATAGGTTATATATACCCATTACGTACTGGGATTATCAGGAGGGCTGTGACAGCATAAAATGTAATACTTCGGATGACTCTTTGGTATATTAAGGGAGTAAATTAGTCTTGTGTGGCTTGTTGCATATCTGATTTACTGCCTGATTTGAATGAAGGATTGTGTATTTGTGTTTGGTTTGCAGTTTAAGTCATCACAGCCTTCCTCAACAAAAAGCTCTAAAGCTGGGTAAACACTCATTAAAATTATGCGGACAGTTGCACTTGGCCACACCTGAGGAATCCCTGGCTGGGGCTCACTTATTTCTCTGCCGAATTCTTGCAAGTGATCAGGAATGAGCTTCTTCACCTCTAAGCTAAGCTGGTGGGCAACAAACCTGACAGTGTAAAGTTTCATAAGTGACATAGTATTGCTCCAAAGAGGGGCTGAATAGTTAGTACGACAGAATAATACTTAATAACAATGATATTGAATAAGAAAAATGAGGAATAAGTTTCTTCGTTGGTCACACAATGCTAATTAATGCAAGGGTACCGATTTGTCACACCGTGGCTGCAGTGCTATGGTCTGCGTTCCACGCATGCGCACTGGGTAACTGCATCTCTTGCCTACGCACTGATGCCATTCCAGTCTAATTCCTCCTTCTTTACGTTGTTCACTGAGTGTTTAAGATGCCTCCGATAATCGTGAGTTCTGCCGACTGTGAAGTACGGGCTGTTATAAGATTTCTTTATGCTAAAGGCCTAAAACCGATCGATATTCATTGTGAGATCTGTGCAGTTTACGGACAAACATTATGAGTGATGGAATGGTGAGAAAGTGGGTGAGAGCATTTAAAGATGGCCCCACAAATGTGCATGATGAACAACGGAGTGGGAGTCCTTCGGCCGTTAATGAAAGTTTGGTGCAGAAAGTGGACAATAAGCTGAGAGAAAACAGAGGCTTTATGATTTCCTCCTTGTGTGATGACTTTCCTAATGTTTCTCATAGTGTTTTGTATGGCATTGTGACCGAGCACTTGAATTACCGAAAAATGTGCTCACGTTGGGTACCAAAAATGTTAACGGATGTGCACAAAACCAAACGTTTAGGCAGTGCATTGACTTTCCTTGAGCGGTACCACAACGATGGTGATGATTTCTTAAGCCAAATTGTTATGGGCGATGAAACATGGGTGGCCTAAGTCACACCTGAATCAAAGCAACAGTCCATGGAATGGCAGCATTCAGATTCACCCAAAAAAGTGAAGTTCAAGCAAACGATTTCTGCCCGGAAAATCATGTGCACAGTTTTTTGGGACAGAAAAGGAGTATTGCTTGTGGAATTTCTGCCTCGTAATGAGACAATCAATGCAGCAGTATATTGTGAGACATTGAACAATCTGCGCCGTTCAATCCAGAAAAAATGACGTGGCAAGTTGAGCAAGGGCATCGTTTTGCTGCATGACAATGCCCGTCCACATGTGGCTAATCAGACCAGAGATCTCATCACATCTTTTCGATGGGAAACTCTAGATCATCCTCCGTACAGCCCTGATCTGGTGCCCAGTGACTACCATCTGTTCCTGCACTTGAAGAAACACCTGGGTGGTCAGCGTCTTGAAGACGATAACAAAGTCAAAACAGTTGTGATGCAGTGGTTAACAAGTCAGGCGGCAGACTTCTATGGGGAGGGTTTTCAAAAACTGGTACTACGTTATGACAAGTGCCTCATTGTTGAAGGGAATTATGTAGAAAAGTAGAGTAAGTTACAGGCTTTCATGTAAAAATAAAATTATTGAGATATATTTGCACGTCTTTTTTTAATTTCAAAATGGTACTTACTTAAGAAACATGCCTCGTATATTCTGATAGCTTTAGTTTTATAGAACACATTTTACCCCAGTTTAATTAATTTTACAAGCTTACCTAGTGGGTCTTGGCAGGTGTTGGAACAGTTGGAGCACACTTCCTGCTTTGAAGCGTCTGATCTTGATAGCAAAATCGATTTGTGAAAAATCTGTTGTCTGAGTACAACTGTAAATTGTTATAGTATCAGTGTATAAATCCTTGTATGCTTCGAAGACTGAAAATTATCTTGTGTTAAATGTATTGAAAGTACAGTTGAGCTCCTGTAAAGAATCTATCTGCCATTGATTACATGCATGAAGATGTTCATGCTTATATTTAACCTTGTTATATCTATTCTTTGCTATTTCAAGGATAAACTAGCTTCATCATGTAACACATCTTAGAATTTCGCCTAACGAAATTAGTTGCCTAGATAGCGAGTTCAGTTGAAGTATATGGTACCATCATTTTAAAGCCATTTTTATAGTCAACTTTGATAATAATCACATGTAATAAGTCCAACATAATCATTAATTCAATTATGAACAGTAAATTCAATAGTTAAATTCGTTTAAACGGCTGTTGAGAAACTTAACCTCAGAATTGGAAAGGTAGTATTTGACTTTCATATAATTTCGCTATATCAGTATATTTCTTTAGTTCAGAAGATGTTTAGGTAAATAGATAGCCAGAAGATTATTAAGTTTGTTATTAGAAGATCATACTTAGAGTCTAAATATGTTTAAAAGTGATTTGCCGGTTTAGAATTTTGTCACGTAATTTTCCAATCCAAAATCGTAGTATTCAGTCATTAGGAAACAGTTAAGAAGTCAAGTGATAGATAGAAAGTAGCGTAATTTTGGTTAAAACAACATATTAAAATTTTAGAAAGTTTCATGCATTTTAAAGATCGTTTTTGGATATAATTTGGTATAGCAAGACATGTGCTTCATGTAAAAGTTAAATATTTCAGTCTTATTCGGGAATTTATGAGAAGAAATTATGTTCAGAGTAAAGTTTATTTAAATATAAAGGTTTCTGAAAAAGTTTTATTTCAAAATATTAAAGCATTTGCTTGTAATAAAGCGAAATGGGTTTTGGCGCAAGAAAACGCTTTGACGAGATGGTGCGATATCATACGGCATTCGGGAGGAATAATATTTATAAAATTCGTAATGAATCAGGGAATATACTTAGAGATTCCAAATTTTTACAGTAACCGTTTTTCAATATGGAGATTTGTTTGGAGTTATTTTCAAGTAGGTACTTTGAATATTTCAAGTAGTCAAATTTTGTTTGCAAGTTTTATACCACTTTCAAAATTAGGTAAAATACTTTATTTGATAGCAAAGGATTGATGAGCAATAGAAGAACAGAATAACATTTGTTTCAGCTCGGTAGGAGTAATATTTTATAAGTTATGGCAATCACATTTTTATGACTCTTTTCTGGCAAAACTATTAAAGTTACAAAAAATTTTATAATAACTTAATTTGACGTTTGTAATAATATCTAGCAACTATCAAAATTTCAGAGAGCTAGGATAATTTTTGGTGTCATGATCAAATGGTATTGCGAAATATTCGTCAGAAAACTGATCAGTTATCGGATAAAGTCCATGGGAAATTCGGAGAAAGGTTCTTCCTACGGCTCACGCAGCATCGATCTTATAAATACCCCCTCCAGAAGCTACTCTGCCCCAGACCAACAGCGGCAGTTTCAGAGTACGTTACAAGTTATGTATGGCGTAGCTAGGTTGGGCTCGTGGTGAAGCAAATTACCAACTTGCGCGATTATGGTTTAAAGTCATGGTTAAAATCAAGTAAAACCTCATGTAGTTAAGTAATAGTGGGGGCGTGAGGTTTGGTCATGCTCGAGTGATTGGTCGAAACTGTAAATGTTTTTCGGAGAAATTGTCTGATTGCCTGTGCAGTTTTTCTGGCTATGTAAAATTTTGAAGAATATAGTCATCTTACCAGAATGGACTAGTTATCATTGAACTTTTACCTTTTCATAGTTTTGGGCTAAAACTATGTGGTGACTGAATCATCAAATTAGCCAGAACTGTAACATCCTAGGCTACTCACGGTTATAGCTGAGACCAAGTGTTTATGCTAACCCCCAGCATAAGCTATTCATCTTACAATCATTTGAATAATCATCTCTTTAATTTGAGATGGATATGTAGGACAGAAGTAATGTGATGTGTATTTAATTGGTGTATGCTGTAATTGATGTTTAAGTGGCATTGAACAACATGGGTGTGTTGAAGCCAATTTTTTGACGTATTTAAGTGACTGAAATCCAGTATATCACTTATTTTTTAATCAAAAAATTATTTAAAAATGTTATGAAGAAAAGTTATTTTGGAGTTTATTTACTAATTTAAATGAGTTACCCTGATGAATGCATAAATGCTAAATGTGTTGGGCTGATACCAGGTCTGCGTAATTATTTGTTAATTTGGGGTTCAGATGTGTTCAGACCAATACATTGATGGATTATTCACTGTAACTGGCTAAAGTAAAATTTGCGTTCAGTGTAATGTGCTGGTTGATTGTAGTGTAATTTTGTGATTAAAAATTATATAACTGCATCTAACTCATACATCAACTATAGTTTTAAATTTATTTTTTCTAAGTAACTGTTTATTCCTGTCTTTAATTTATGTTGTTTCTCTAACTTTTGTGTCGTCTTTGGGTAATTTAAAATATTTAGAAACATGCATTATGTGATTCTATTGAACTGTGGGAATTATCAGTGAAATAATATTTGAATAAATATAATAATATTTTCACCAATCAAATTGGTGAATTGTATATGTCATTAGCTGTTGGATATATCAGTAATTGTTATAAAGTTCAGCTGGTGGGTTTTACAGTTCAAGAACTTTGCTCTTGTCATTATATTGGGTGATTTCAGAAGAATACCACAACTTTGAAAGGCTATATCTCTGCAACCAGACTACTTAGAAAGCCATTCTATAAATCATTATGAGATGGATGTACTGAAGCTTCAGGTGTCACTGGGAGTGTCCTTCATCACAGTTTGAGAGTTTGTTGTTAGTTTACATCAAGAAAATAACGTGCACAACAGTAGGCATTCTGTGTTATTGATTTTGTTAAAAGTGAATTGGTTACGTCTGTTTAATGTGTAGATGGAGGCAGCGACGAGAGACGAACATATATAACGAACACACAAATAAATAAACAAATAAATAACCTCGGGAGGTGTGCATGTCTCATTCTCTATGTCATGAATAAGGTTAACTACCGAAATATTGAGTTTATTTATTTGTGTGTTCGTTATATATGTTCGTCTCTCGTCGCTGCCTTCAACTTTGGTGAGTGATGAGTCATTTTCCCTTTCCTTGCAATTATATTGCCTAAAGCAGTTTCCTTTTTCCTTAGTTTAATGTGTAGATGGATAATTCTTCCTCTCTTTATACACAGTATTGTACAATGATTTTGTCAGCTTCGTGAAAAATGGTGCCCTTGCAAAGACAAAAGTTCAAGGCAACCCGTGTGTGTAAAGAGAATGTGCAACAGATTCTGCAAGCATTTACTCACAGTCCAAGATTTTCAGCTTGACAAACCAGCCAGGAACTGCAAATTCATCAACTGTTAGTATGCAAAGTGTTGAGAAAGTTATTGTTTTTCAAATCATATGGATTACAGCTGGTTTAAGTTCTTACTGAAAGTGATGAAGAATAGCGAATTGATTTTACGAGTTTGTTCTCCAACAGATTTCTTCATGTCTAAGCTAAAATAGCAATGAAGTGATGTTTCATACGAACAGTCAACGGGGATAAAGAGAATCCTCGAGAAATTGTTAAAAACGAGTGTGATTCTGTATCTAGAGACAAAGTTTTCAGCTGATTCTTTTTTCAAGATCCCAGTGTTAGTGTAAATTGTCATTTGGATATGATAATATTTCAGTTTTCTGCTCAATTAGAAGATGAAGCTGGAGATTCAATTTTCATACAGGACTGAGTGTCATGACATTGGCACTTATTGAACATTGTTCACAAATACTTGTATAAACAATTGCCACAATTAGGGTTTGATCACAGAATAGATTACAATCACTGGGCTCCAAGAAACCCTGATCTAAACACTTGAAATTTTTTCTATGGGTGTGCATAAAAGATCTAGCGTTTTTTCCATCTCTGCCTGCTAACATTGACAAACTGAAAATGAGACTAACTGCTGCCATCCACAGTAACACTGGTCATGGGATGAGTTTGAATACAGAGAAGATGATATTAATTTTTCATGTGTTCACACTCAACATGTATGAATTTATTGTATTTATAAAATTACAATGTTATTTTTAAGTGATTCTTCAACCAAGTTTAAAACTTTTTTCATTTTATGAACACAACCTTTCAAACTTGTGTATTCTTTTGTAATACTCAATCTCTTGTTCAGGTGAGTTCACTTGTACCAGAGGGTATTGAGTGTAGAGGAAATTTTTACCAGAGAAGATTTTAGAAGGAATGGGATTGAATTTGGCAATGGCCTTTTGATGGAACCAGCATTTGCCTTGAGTAATTTCAGGAAAGCATGGAAAACCAACCTATGTTTTCCTGAATGCCACACCTGAGCATTGCTACTCACTAACCAAGCTGTGTCCCATAGAAGAATTGATTGTTTTAGCATTTGCTACTTATGTGTCAGATGAAAAGCTACACTTTTGTTACAGATATTGAATGGCATTTTGATTCATTCCCTTAGCTGCCTTCTAACTGCCCTCCACATTTCACTCTCCAAAACTTTCTCTTAAATTTTGGCACAGTGGCACATTAGGTTAATACCACAGTAGTTTTGGCAGTTAGTCCTGTCCCTTTTCTTGAATATTTGTATTATAACCCCTTTCTTTCAGCCATCTGGGATTCTTCCCTCATTCCACACAACCTGCTTCGTCCTTAGAGCCACCACTGTATGTCGACTCCTTCAGGAGCTCATATAATCTATATGCTCACTTCATGCACTCCGGGTGCTTTACCGCCTTTCATTCTGTGTACAGCTTCCTCCAGTTCCTTCCATGTAATATCTTCCTTTTCCTACTTGTGCTGGTCTTTTCCTTCCTCTCTACCATCTTTTTCATCACTGGATGCTGTTGTTAGATTCAATAGCTCCTCAAAATACTTCTTTTATACCATTTTATCTCTTCCTTCCCTTCCACTTAGTTATCATCCTTATCCTGTATATTATCTGCTTCAGTTCTGCTCTTCCTCCAGTTTTTATCATAGTATATAGTACCTTCTTACTTCCATCACAATCCTCCTCATGCATTTTTGTCCATTTTTCTGTCCATTTCCTCTTTACTTCCTGTATCATCTTTGCTTCCTTCTTTGTACAGTTGCTCACTATTTTGCTTTCCTTCACTCTACTTTGGAAGCATTCCATAAAGGCTTTGTTCTTCTGCAACACATCTTTTTCCTGTCATTCCACCAAGGGGTTTCCTTTCCACTTCTACCAGCTGTCCTACCACATACTGCTTCAGCTGTTTTCACCAGAGGAGTTTTAAAGCATTCCAATTCCTAATCAACAGCCTGTATGTCATCCCTTGGTATTTTCTGTGTAAGCTGCTTTTGGTACTGTCTTCTGTACTCATCAACCTTCTCTTTCCATACTTATTCTCTACTGGTTGTCTGATGTCCTTGCTCCCATTTTCTCTTTCAGACTGGCTATCAGGAGTCGGTGCTCACTATCTAAGGCCTTTATATCTGCAATACGCTGTCTCATCTGTGCTTTGGTTAGAAAGTAATACACAATCGACTTGAGAGACCAGTCTTCACTATACAGTGTTATCTTATGACTTTCTCTCTTCTTAAACCAGGAATTACCCACAATCAAACAGTTACATTTGCAGAACTCCAACAACTTTCTTCCTTCTTAATTTCTGCTGCCCCTTCCTTCTGCCCCCAGTACCTCTTCATAGCTCTTCTGTGCACTACCAACATGCATTAGCATTTGATTTCTCCTGCCTAACTGTTGCTGCATATCATCTTCAAAACTTTCCTTCTCCTACTCAATGCAGCCTGCTTGAGGGGCATCAACTTGGATTTACTCCATGTGCTTGTTTCTAACTTTCACAACTTTAACCTTTTTTCATCCTGTCATTTATTTCTACTACTTCTTCCATTAATCCTTCCCATATCAAAAGCACCACTCCATTTCTTTTTTCCTTTACTGTTTCTAATTCCTTCATGTTCTCTCTTCCCCATCTTGTCTCTGCTAGTCCCAGTTTATCCAGTTTCAATTTTCCAAGAGATCTGCAATTTCTTCTGTCTTGCACTGAATGAAGATACGAAAGTATATTAGAAACAGAAATATTAATATTAAAGTAACAGTTAATATTAAACACTCATTTTGTTGAAATGACAGCATTAATATTGTGAGAAAAAGGCTTAGCAAGGTGTTTGAATCTAACCACCACAATTACTAATCTGGAATTAAATAAGTAAATAATATGATATATATCATTATATTATATCATATTTTGATTGTAAAACATATTCCTTTCACACACGGTAAAATTCGAAATTTACTGTTGAATGAACTTCTTTAATGAGAATATTAATATTAATAAGATATTGGGTCTTTCTTATTAAAGAACTATTAGTTAGCTATTCTATCTAATAGTTGTTTGACTGTCAGAATGTTGACAAGTAGGGTTAGAGTTGATATTTTGAGGTGACACTCTGTGTTTGTTTTCAATTATAATTGCTCTAGACCTGAGCATATGATCCTGTCAGATATTCTTTAAAAGAATTGAATGTAGGTGCTATTAACCTTTTGATTAGGTATTTTAGTGAATTGAGTTTTTACTCTGCATTGCTGTCATTTTTGCAATTAGCCTTATTTTTGCATTGAAACTCATATTTTGAACTATTTTACTGTCTCAGTGTTAATATATTGAGCCTTATTTTACGTAATTAGTTGTAATTAATTTTAAAAGTGTTTTTTCTGCACTACTATAAATTCCTTTCTGCTATTCATATTTCATTACAGCTTATTCTAAGAAATCTTATTTTGACCAGACACTGGTATTACACTGTGGCAGTTCATACTATTCTTGGATTCTCTGGATTCTCAATTACCCATGAGTGCAATATGAGTTTATATTGGTGATACACTTCAATTGAGAACATTTAGAAATGCTTTCAAAGTTCAAGTGGTAGAGCTGACACTTCACTTTGTAAGATAACCTAAATTTTGTTATTATATAACCAAATTGTTTAAATATTATTGAGCTAACTCTAATTCCATTGAATATCAAGTTTAAAGTTCTTTTCTTAAGTAATTCATGGGATATATTAGAGTAAACAGTGATATGAAGTCAGAAGGTAAAAGTAAATATTGCCATAATGCAGTTCAGATTATTGGCAGGAAAGAAAATGCTACATTCATTTTTAGAGGTACTTGAGGCTATGTATAGCAAAATGAAATATGTTCCATACCATGTAGGAATTTTACCCGAAGAGATATAAGACTTTGTAAGTCAAGTTTGTCTGAATCAAGTAATTTGTCATAAACCACTTTAAAAATTCCCAAAACCACAATTTTAAATATAGGAAAGCGATTCATTCCTCAAAAGATTCATAAATTTTTATTACACCTTGCATAAAAATTTGAGAAAAATAGGAAAATTTCAAGTATTGTTTCTATAGGAATTAATATTTCAGGTAACCATGTGCTTCTCAACACGTTTAAATTCGGAGAGGGTACCGCAATTAAAAGAAAGAGGGATTTTTTCTGAGCATAAAATAGGAATTGTTTTTAAGATTCGTGTAGTAATTTTGCCAGATTCAGAAAAAATAAATTAAATAAATAAATGACTAATGTATGGAAATGGACAACTTCTGGTGGCGAGGCGTGATCAGAATTAGAATTATACAGAAAAATAACAAAAATTTCAAACTATAGGATAACTATTGATGAAACATTATTTTAAGGGAATGGTATCACTACCTTATTTGAAATTTGATATAAGAGTCGTTTAAAACATGTTTCAGAGCTGTAAGTTCAATAGTTCAAGAGGTATCAATTTTATAAAGTACGTGTGGTTCAAACATTTTTCACTTCACCCTTTTAGAAAGATGTAACCAGTCTGATCTATATATCAAAAGAAAGAGGGGGAGGAGTAAATCATTTTAAAAGTTGTTTCAGCTTGATAACTCAAATACTTCAGACAGGAGAGAGAATTTAAGATTCGTCATGAAAAGAATTTTTTATAACCAAATTATCAGAGATACAGAAATTTTGACTAGTATCAATTTTGACATTTATGATCAGGTACACACACTGCAAACTTTTATAAGTCAATTGGAAGTAAACGAATCCCAAGGAAATTCTGTGGCTTTGTGAAAAACTAGTTATTTCCAGATTCTCATACCTCTGTTATAATAGAAGGTGTTGGGGGGAAAGGGGGGGGGGAGTCGCCAGTTAATTGTGATCGCTTGTGGAGACACCATGTCGGGTTGGTCAGTGGTTTGGCATGAGATGTAGGACTAGGCTACCTCCATTCTGGCAGACATCTTAGAAAATTTCGAGATGCGTGTGACTTAATTGCAACGTCCTCATGTAGCGAGAAGGGTTCGTGAGAGTTGACCTGGCTTGATTCATTTATCAGTACCCGCAACATTTATTTTAAAGAAAATTTCTGATGCCAACAGATTGTTTTGTGACTGTAAATTTTTTAGAACAATACAGTGATGGGGAAATTATCTGAAACATCAGTGACTTTAATTTGAACATACCTTTCCTGAATGAGTTTATCCAATTAGGTGGCAACCAATTCATTAACAAGCTATCTATTATCCATAGGCAATATTACGGTCACAGTTCAGACTAAGCTGTTAGTGTTAACCTGCACAATCAGTTATATTCTGACAAGTTTTCTTTCATTTTTTCCACAGAAAAAATCATTTTCTGGATGAAGATGCTGCTACATCTCTACCCTTAGATACCTTGAGTGCAACTTTTGTTTCTGTGGTAAGATAATGTAAATACTGTATCTGTACAACATTCTGTTTGCTATTGCTTAACATGTGTTGGCATTTGCTTTTTGTATTTTCCTCTCTTTTTTTTTTTACAGTTTGTATTGTCTTTTCCCCTTAAATAATACAAATAATCTGCTCTTAGTCTTTTCTTAAAAGAACTTTGATTTTCGTGATGCCAGATTGCTTCTCCTTGCTTAGAATTATACTTATTTGTCTTAAATAGTCCATTTCAGTTGCTAGGAAAACAGTTCCTCAGCTCAATCATATCTGTAATATTTATCAGAAATTACAGGTATAAAATCTGTTTTTTACATGTTTCAGAATATTTGTTTCAGCTTTGCTTTGTCATGAAACTAAAATTAATTCATGTAAAATGTTGTAAATAATATGTTGCTCAAGAGAACCAGTAACTCCTAAACATTTAATTTATTGTTGTGTATATTTGTAATGCTTGTTTATGTACTTTCTACGGTTCATTTATAGTTTTTGGTGGCTTGTATTTTTCTGTGCTCATTACTGCTTATATTTTAATGTATGATTCCCTGTTTGACTTCCCTTGTATTTGATTGTGCTAGGGTGGCGACAAACTTACTCTGTCATTGGGAGGAAATAACAACTCTGTTGCTGATGGTGGTGCAGCTGACTGCAAGGAAGATACCAGCGATAGTGGATACATACGTAGTGCCACTCCTGTTACTGTTACCCATTTCTCCTGGTCTGACCGTGGCAAGCTAGAGCAAGTTGTGTTGCCATCTCCTGAAACAAAAGAGGAATCAGAATTGACAACAAATCAGCTGAAACTTGAAAATTTTAATCTAATGAATTCAATTAGTAATCAGACTGTGCCATGTTTACTACCAACTGTTTTAACTCCAACACCACTTTCACCTCTTCTGTACAACTCATTAACAGTGGAAACAAATGAAGAAAATATATTTACCAATTTACCATCACCAAGTGTTGCAGCTTCCAACTTCAGATCCAACAATCCATTCATTAGTGGCATTTCTAGTGCAGATACCAATCCATTCCACTGCTTAACACTTGAAAAAACAAACATTAGTTGCAATCCATTTAAAGATGCTGAAATAAGTCTAGAAAAAATTGGTGAGACTAGTTTCACAAATTACCAGGAGCAAAGATCTCCTAAACCAGCTACTGAAAATAGTCCAGTTTCAGATTCCAAGTTATCAGAAAATGTGCCACCATTGTCACCTTCCTCTCCAGTTGTGAGGAACCAGACAACACCTCCAGCTGTTGAAATCCTATCAAAGAGTCAAACAAATCCACTGAAAATCATCAAGGTAACTTTTTCTCTCATATTTTCCTCATATTAAATGGGAAATTTTGAATATATTATTTTTTAAATAATTTTTACCATACTTGCTTCAGCCAGTTTATGTCATTGTTGCATAAATTATTTTGGAAATTCACTTAGATGTCTTTCAAAGTAACATTAAAAAAATGTGTGTGTTGTTGGCAGCTATAGCTATACTGTCCTGCCAGTGCTACATTCTTCCTCATTTTGTGTAATTAAAAAAAATAGGAAATAAGATAATTAATCACACCAGTATCTATTAAAGTTTTTGATTCTTAAAATTGTGGTAAAAGGCTTAACCTCAAATTAAGTCTGATTTCAAACGATGGTGGGTAAATGAGATCATGCCGTCATTTGAAGGGGATACAAAACTGATGCAATATTTTTAAAGTTGAGGCCCTAAAGTATTTTTATGAATTACATTTTTAATTCAAGAATTGTGACATGAAAATAAACAACTGAAAATCTGACATATTTTACGAGGAAGCTACCAGTTTTGAACATGAATATTTGATTGTAAGTTGAAACAACATATCAAATTTTCTGTAACACTATTGTTGAGACAGGGGGGGAAAAAAACACTAAGTTATTGATTTTCAAGTCCCGGTGACAGGATAGAGGGGGGGGGGGAGGAATAGGTGAAGCATAGAAAATTTTCAAATAGGAGTGAAAAACACTAAAATATTTTTATTTTCAGTTATTTCAGAGGAGGCAGAAATAGTCAGTAGTGACTGATTAACATTTAATCCAAAAGATATTAGTTCCAAATAATTAATACTTTTTATCAGCCAGGCCCAAACAAATGTTATATGCACGTATAGCAGTATATGCTTTATTTATCCTTGCATGCTTTATCATGATGCTTTGTACTGTTTAGCCTCTACAGATCTGTTAAGCTATTTACCACCTTGAAAAATAACAATACTTGTGGTAATGAATGTCCTAATTTAAGTTCTTTGATTCAAAACTTGCTTCTGATGAATATCGTTTTCTCTGGGGTTTTTTTTCCTGTTTCTCCCCATTATTATTGCACAGAAGAATGTGTGAGGAGTTTCTCAAAAAGGAAGTTTTATTCCATTTTTTCTCCTTTCTGTAAACTTTCATTTGCATACCACTTTTTATGGCAAAAATGAAGATACCATTGCCTCTTCTAAACTCTGTATCCTGAACTACCACTCCTTCTGAGCCCTGCAGATTGAAACTAGCCTACCAACATATCCTTGACAGCAGACATTGCTGTGACCTTAATCTCTGATAAGACCTCCATCTATCATTTATTTTATTACATATATTTATATGTTGTATAGTTTTTCTGATCCAAAAATATTTTTTTAATTCTTTTATTTTTGTTTTTTTATTACTTTTCATGGCCTTTCCTTTGATAATTACCATAATTATTGATTGTACATTTCTCATCACACCATTGCCATCCCCATCCTTGTTCATCTCTGGCTTCCATTGTGTGGTAGATCTCGATGTGCACGCATCTGTTCTCCTTGTCATATGTCTCACCTCTAACTTGATTAAGGTTATACTGAAATATTGTAAAGTGTGTCCGTGTTTATTTGTTCGTCATGGTTCTCCTACCTTCATTTGTGTTGAGTAATGGGTTTATTTCCCCTATAAATCTCAAATTCACATTAATGGCAGAAAAACAAGCAAAGAATCCCTAACAATTTAGCTGTAGGATTTGGACTCCATGTTACCCTGCTAGTACCTTACAAATAACCTCTGTGGACTGCTAATTTACTGTAGTGTTAGGGGGCTGAAGTTACAGAGAAGTATTGTAATCCTTCTACAAATTAAATCTTAGTATCATTTCTATGATAATAAGTTTTTTGTTTTCTGTCTTCACCTGGAATTGAATGGCAGAATGTATCAGAAAATTGTGATTATTATTAAACTCTATGGATATTTTCAGCTTCTTTCTTTCTACCTTTAATTACCTGAAAAATCATTGCTAAATGTTTTTATTCTTTACCAGATTTTTCTTATGCCATCTTTTTCACCAATTGTGATTTTTTTTTTTTTTAGAAATCATTATTATTGTTATTATAAAGCCTTAGCCTTGGACATTAATGGGTATTAGATTTTTTTTGGTATTACTACTTTTTTTTTTAAACCAGTTGTGTATTTTAGATTTTTTTTATTGAAAAGAAACAACCTTCCATGTGTTAATGATCTGAAAACTTAAATACTTGGTATAATAGCAGAGATAGCATTTGTTATCTCTATTTCTGTGGAATAAAAAGATTTTTAACTGAAGGCAAAGTTTTAAATTGACACTTATCAAAGATTTATGTCACAGGACTCATCAACAGGCAGCAATTCCCCAGCAACAAGCATTTCTCCAACACTTCATCAGCTGTCACCATGGCTTGTATCTTCTGAATCTGTTTTTCAATCTGCTACAAAGAACAAGTCTGAGCCACTAATTCAAAGGAAAACTGTGATTACTACTGAACTCTAAAAAAATATTTTGTAGCTCACCATAGTATTAAAGTTGTAGTATTCTCCAGTATTTTTCCCTTCGATAGTATTATGGATGGAGATTCTTCACAATTTTTATGTTTTTCTTACATTTTTTTAAAAGAATATTTTTATGTAATTGATGTGGAAAAATCAGTTTATTTATATATATATATGTGTGTGTGTGTTCTTTTTTCCCTTTATGTTTGGTATTAGTTTCCTTTTGAGATTGCCTTATGAAGACAGTTAACTGTGATAGAGCATGTCTTGGAGAGAGAGTTTTGGAATGTTTTAATGTTGAGTAATACTTGCTTCTGAAAACATAATTATTCGATTCTGGCAACTATATGCAATTAAAGTTTACTCTTTACTTTTATTTCATTGAAGGGCTGTGCCCATATGTATCTGTTGTATCCATTTCTTGTACTAAAGAATTTCTTCTGTGTAATTCAAAGATGTAGTATAGTCCAGAAATTCTAATCAACTGTTTAAGTGAATAATTCATCCATAAAGACTGATACCTCATGTAACTTGACATTCCAGGAAGGCGAAAACTACCGTCCATATTCTGTCCAGGTAATAATTTGTATTTATCGAGTGACGAACATTGCCTTACATGTTCAGAGGTGAAGGAATAGTAGGTTATACGGGTCGTCTTCATATACTTTATGAAGACGTTTATGTAATATAATGCTTGTTTTGTTCTTTGTGAGCATTTTTTTTTGTCCTGTGCAGCTGAAATTGGTCCTTTTTTTCTTCTATTCTTTGCTTATTGGTAGCTAATACATTCCAAAAATCATACAACGACTTTAATACACATATATCACATTTCATTGAAAAAATGTGTCAGGGAATCTTTCATCATTTATGTTATACATTTAATTTATTAATAGAATTTTTTGCGAATGAATCATATTAATTACTGTTATATAACAATGGACTGTTGTTATATCTATTAAAGTTTTGATCTTGAATGTGATGTTATTAATTTATGCAAATAAGTAAAATTATGTGTATATTTCAATATCATTTGTTTTGAAATTTTTATAAGTGGGTATTTCCATTCTCAAGTAATATATACTATAGCATTTGTTTTAAATTATTCATCGAGGTGTGCTTTATGATTACATGTAAACAGAAGTGCTCTACATGTGTGTCTTCTATTTCACATACACCTTAGCCATGTGATATAAAAAATCTCACCTTTTAATATTTATTTTGTCTTGTTATTTCTTATTTTGAAACAATCAAGAATCTCTGTTTCTGATAGCCCTATTGCGTCCTGAAATTTTTATTTTCTGCGTTTAACATATTTTTAATGTTAAAAATATTAACTATATATATATTTATATACCATTGTTATGTACAATTATATACCTTGATAAAAATGAATAAAGTGTGTTTTCTATTTATTTATTTTTTAATGGAAACTGTAACATGAAAACTATTTATTAGTGATTTACTGTTATTTCAGAAATGCTGATCAGTAATGAATTTGGGAAAAGTCTAGTTGAATAATTATTTGTAGGGGTACTTAGTCTGTGTTCATAAAACTACAAGCTACTATAATATTCTGTATTAAAATTTGTAATGATAGCTGAATTTTTCGTCATTGTGTATAAACTTACTGCATGTGGCAAGATCAACATACGCCACTCTGTGGATGCATCTGCCTGGCTGAGTTAAGTAGGCAGTTGCAATTGTGAAATGAGTGGCAGAGCAACAGTATTATGTTTTCATAGAGTGATGAAACAGCTTGGAGCTGAGAGGTAGTCTAGTTAGGACAATCAGTAAGCAAGTGCAGTACAGTAAAGGAACAGCGTTCGTGTTTTTGAGAAGGCGTAGTTGAAATATGCATGTGGGAGATGGCATGTGTATGCGAGAAGTCTCTGCCCATTGCAGTGAGTCCACAGTTATACATAATTTGCGGTCTTTATGGATTTTCTCAGCACAGTCAATGAAACTGCTTGTGGAGAGTGCAACCTTTCAATAGAAGGAGAGCTGATGTAGTATACCAAGAGATCAGCAGCTTAGGAGTCAGACACACTTAAGCTTTGACATAAATCTTTCATCATTTATATTATGCTATGCCACTAAATTGAACGACATGGCTACATGTGCTGAGACAGGCTGGGAACCAAGCTAAAGTTATCCTGATTCAATCACATTACTTAATAACACCTGGTGAGATTATTATGAGCTTCTAAAATAAAGCTGTCCACAAGCCAATTATCTAACAGATTTACATATAGCTGAAAATATAGATCCATCCACATATTTGGCACATTTTCCAACCACATTTTACATGATATATCAGGTCCCTGTGTTGTCAGTTGACATGTTATAATTGAGGTAATTGGTTTACTTATTTAGTGTTTTATGTACATTACATGGTTATTATGAGTAGTACTAAAGAGTGGCAGTTTGCAATTTTTGACCAAGCACTAATATCAATCTTCCCAGAAATATCAAGCTTCAATATTATTAGTATCTTAATAATAAACAACACGAAATAATGCTAAAAATGGTATGAAATAAAACAACTTGTTATTGAGATTTCCAGAAGTAAGATAAGTTGGGAGAAGTTCTGAATAGTTTTGTGGGTATGTTATCACAAAATGAGATGAGTGAAGACCTGGCATTATTTGAAACGGAAGTCATGGTTAACTGGGCAACATCTGGAAACAGATTTACTGTTAGGTGGGATTTTAGGTAATCGTATAAACCAGTCTAAAAGAAGGCACACCCAGAGATTGGCCAGGTGAGAAATGTGGAACTGATGAAGGGGGGGGGGGGATGTTTCATTAGGGACTTGGTTTCAATTGATGAAAGAAAGTATATGGTAATGACAGTGATGTAAAAGCAGTAAGTATAATGAAATGCTAGGAATGTGAATGTAGAGCAAAAAATTACTTGTATTTGGAGATTTAAGGCTTGTTGGGCCATTAATCTGGCTTTTACAATGGAAAAGCTTCCCATGAACGTTACATAGTTTTGATTTCATGTTAAACTGTACATTGGGGGAAAAACGTTGAAAATTAAACCATCCAACCAACCGTTGTGTGGACTAAGCTGTCAGCTTAAAATCTAATCGTTTGGGGCTAGATGTGATGGGTGAATATGAATGAATGGTATTTCATGGGAGGAATGAACAAAGATATATCCAATGAAAGTGAAGTGGCAAAAAGGGAAAGTTGGCAGAAACATGAAAATAAGGACAAAAATAGGAAGGGAGTAATTTGACAGACATGACGCTAAAGACAAAGTTTAGCATGATTCAGTTTGATCATAGTGTTACACAAAAAATATCAATCGCTACATTATGTTTGACAAAACTATTATGTACGAGGTGTGCTCGTTGATGTCAAATTTGATTTCTGCTTTAAATTCAATGATAAATTATCAAAGCATTGTTGGCCCAGTAGGAATAAGTAGAGAAACGGTCCTTTTTTCCATCTTTTTTGGAAAAATTATCGAATGAACAAAACGTGAACTATTCACTTCCCCGCTCTTTCTTTTGTGAAATTTTTCTGGATATCTCGGAAGTCTGCCTTTCTGGAAGTGGTAAGTGAGTTGTCATATCATTGAAAATAGATGACAATTTTTCAGCATATTTAACATTAGGAAAGTTCTTTCACCAGTAGCGTTAGTGATTAATATTTAATCCAGTAGCCCACAAGGCGCGGGCTTATATGCAACTGTCCTGCTGTGGTTAAAAAGAGTGTTAAATTTTATTTTGTTATTGTTGAAGGTATATTTTCCTTTAGTTTTTAAAATGGATAAGTCTTTAAATTTGCTTGCAGGCTGGGGGCACATCAGAAAACCAGATGAAAACAAAATCGGGGTTTGTAGTTTGGTATTCATCTATCATCTAAATTCAAAATGCACTTATGCCACTCAAGAGCTGAAGTATCAAAGCATTTAAGCAGAGTCGTTTAACGCGAGGGAAGGTGCTGCGTTGTCATTTTCAAGAATCCGCTCTGGCAGTTGTAGAGATGAAAAAAAGGTCGCCCATCTGGCCTGAGGGAGGACCTCATCTGATGAATTTGCCACGGGGCCCAAACCGGTTACATCACTGCTAAGAACGCCTATCCGGAGCCTGAAAATTCTAGCACCGGCCCTGAGTTTAGTGTATAAAACATCAGTGTTGTATAGCTCTGAATTAGAAAATAAACAAACTACACATAGTTGGCATATGTTTGAAAGAAAAAAAGACGTCAAAATCTAAAAATGAATATGGTTAGATATTTTTTATTATTATTATTTATCCTTCATTTATACAGTCTAATATCTTAGTGACTAAATTAGGCCCTACATAGCTATTAATTTTTACATTGTTGATTACATAATGTTTTGAGATTTGTACAAAATATTTGTATGCAAGGAATTTGGCATACAGTTCCATTACACTTTGACTTACTGTCTAATTAATTGTATAATATTACATTTGGTCTTGCTTACGGTTTATAACAGTTACAGCTGTTATTGCAACCTTTAATATCATATTGAATCACAAATATCGCTTATTGTTGTTATAGTGCTGGTGGTTTTTATTGATATATTCCAGTTATTCTTAGAGTATCCCATTATTCAGTTAGTTGCAGTTAATCCAGTTTGTACATATCTTTCCGTAATCTGTCATGTAGTTATACCGGATTACTGGATAATAACAATTGCTTATAAGTAATATTCACTTAATTTTATGTTCTCAGCCACTATAGTCCTGAGCCAGTTCGCATTTGCAGCATCCCAGCTCACCATTAATATGGAAATTAACTCCCAAATATTGTTATGATTCATTGTGTATTTGTGCAAAGTCAATGATACATTCCCTCTACATTACAAATAAGATTGTTTTGGCCGTGGAAGAAGCGCTTTGTTTGCTGTAAGTGGTATGCTGATGTTTCCTCATTCTGCCACGCCGTCATTCTGATTCAAGCCTGCAGTAGGCTCGGTTCCGTTTTAACAATGGTAGTGTTACTTAATTTAATAGTTATGCATTTGAATTGCTTTTGCAATAATCACCTTTGGTATTATAATCTACTTTTACCCTATAAGGCCTTATCCGTTTTTATGTTACAAAAATTTATCTACAACGTCTATTCTAATCTAACTTTAAACCTATACTACTCTATCAACACTAATCTACCCACCACCATCATCCCGGGATAGTCTGCCAGCCATGTCCTGGATTTCCAGTAGGACAGGATCGACCGACACATCGGGACAAAACTTCCGGCTCCCAGAAATTTCTGTAGAATACTGTTTACTCTAATCCGTGAATAATTTCCTATGCCCGTATGTTTGGCCGTGCGACTCCCCTAGGCCGGTCCCCATGCCCGACTGCTGCTTGGTCCAGATATCTTTTTTTGTGCAGTTGAGATACTTTGTTCGCCAGATTATCGAGAATAATCCATGATCTCTCATCTAGAATTATGTCTCGCGTTGATCTACTCAGTATTGTGTTGATATCTGGCGCCCTTACTTCTTCTGTTATCGGACAGGACCACATTACATGTTCGGGGGTTCCTTCTGCCCCGCACTCACATAAGCTCGTTTCTTTCAGCCCTCTTTGACACAGTAGACTGTTATATGGACCGTGCCCAGTGACATAATGTATAAGGCCTGGTGTGGGGTGAAAGTATTCAAGTTGCAGCCGTTATTGTATGTTCGGAAACACACTGTATAATCTTCTGCCTGTGGCACTATTGTCCCACCGCTCCTGTCATTCAGCGAGAAGTGCAGTGCTGACTTCTGCCGCATTCTGTGCAACTGTTCCCACAATCTCCTGCACCCTGGCCTGATTTCCTTTTCGTAACTAGTATATGGCCCCTATTCTTCTGATTTCGAGGTCCAAAGGCCATACACCTATGACAATTGGTAGGGCATTTGTGGAGGTAGTACTGTAGGCTCCACTCAATCGCAGCAACACACTTCTCTGCACTCTTAGGACCTCCTCCCTAGGTTTCACCAGTCGAAGTCTGTGCTCCCAGATACTGGACGCGTACCCTACCAGAGATGCTAGGATAGCTTCGTGGTATCTACTTATCGTAGTGTTAGAAAGGTGAAATCTCCATTGGCCTATACTCATAAATTTGTTAAGCACAGCCTTAGCCCTTTCGCACGTCTCAGTAATATGTGATGCAAAGTTCAGAGACTCATCCAGGGTGACGCCAAGATGTTTAGTTGTCCGTGTTCTCTTTACGTTTATGTTATTCATTTTGATAGCAGGGTTACGTTCCAGTTTGCCCTTGAATACCATTATCTGAGTTTTCTATGGCGCGAGACTAAGCTTTGCCTCCGAGCACCATGCTTGTAGTTTTTCAATCACCACTTTAGCTATATTCTCTATATCTTGTCTGGACCGAACCTCAATCAGCAACAGCAAGTCGTCTGCATAGGCAACCAGCCCCAGTAAACCATCCAGCCAGGGCCGGCGCTAGGAATTGGGCGACCTTTTTTTTTTTTTTTAGCTTTACAAAATGGCCAGGTGACAATGGGCGTATTCTTGGCTTCATGGCCTGAGGGCCCCTATAGTCGGTGATCGGGCCCCCCATCAGCCGGCGGGGCCCGGGTACTTTTGACCCGTTTACCCTCCCCTAACGCCGGCCCTGCATCCAGCCCCTCCAGTACATTAATCACTTCTTCGAAAACTATGTCCCAAAAAACCGGTCCACTGACCGACCCCTGAGGGCATCCCTTAGTCAAATATTTATCTACCTTCCCTCGTGGGCATAACGATTTTTACAATAGTCCCTCAGTGTGTTATAAAGAATGCTTGGACACTTCATTTCTCTTAGGCACCGGAACAATATCGGCCACCAAGATTATCAAAAGCGCCACAAATATCAACAAAAATTCCTATAACGTATTTCTTACAACTACTTTTAACTAAGTCTACCGCTCTGTTAATTGCATCTTCGGTCAACCTGCCTGCTCTAAAGCCGTATTGGTTCATGTTCATACCCATTTTACTCCTATGATGTTGCCAATTTAGCGATCAGTACTTTTTCTTGAACCTTTCCCAGCACATTGAGCAGGCAGATCGGCTGATAACATTTTGGATTGGCCAGATCCCTCTCTCTCCCTTTGGTTAGTATTACCCCTTCACTTTGTTTCCACACGTTAGGAACTCTGCCTTGCAACAGATATTTGTTTAGTAAGTTACATAAGGGAGGAGCTAACTGGATCACCAGAGACTGCAAAACTTCAGCCCACAATTCCGTCCAGAACTGGGGCTTTATGTTTCGCCATACTGTTTATGGCCCTGATCACCTCATCTATTGTTTATGTTTTCCCCTTCCGATGTGGCTGTATACAACTGTAATTGATCACTGCGCATTTTTCTGTGGGTATCTCTTTCATTGTCTTCTACGTCGTCGGATATGGTTGGATAGAGTGTTTCACCTGAAATCCATTAATATCCATGAGACACCGTGCGAGGGAGTTAAGTGGTGTCGGAACGCGAATTCTCCGCGGTGGCGGCGAGAGCGTTAATGACGGCGCTAGTATACCACGTGTTGCGGGGATGGTCGAGCACACGTTCAGAATAAGTCCATAGCTTATTCAGTAAATCAACCCGCACTGAGTAGTATTTGGAAGCCACATGTTTACACCATTCTGTGCAGCGTACCACTCTTTCAAATACGCTTGTACATAAAGCGAGAGCGATTGCTGAAAAAGACAGCTTACCACAGGAATTGGATCGCCTGAGAACTGTCTTCAGCCGGAGCGGATACAGATACAAAAGGCAATTGATCGTAAGCCTGGGAAATTTCCAGTTCAACAGGAGGGAACGCCCAGGACTACCACATTTCTTCCATTCGACGGAAACACTTCAAGGAAAATTGGCAGAATCCTCCCAGGGTATGGAATAAAAAGTTTCTATCGACCACCAGTCAAAATACGGGACCACCTACGTTCAGTCAAGCATGATCTTGGCAACTCGGAATTTATAGTGAAAAGACTTACATCGGCCAAACTATCTGCAATATCGAAAACTGGTGTAAAGAACATAAACGCTTCCTCCACCCAGAATAATATAGCAAATCAGCAATCGCCGAACACGCGCATGACCAAGGCCACAGGGTAGATTTTAACAACATTAGCACACTAGCTATGACTTAATATTTTTGGGATTCAATAATTAAGGAAGCGATCAAAATTTGACTGCCCGATACATCCAATAGAGACAGTGGGCTATGTCCTAATGAGGCCTGGAAACCACCTTAGAGGTCTCCATATTAGGCTCAGCGGACCACAACAAAGTTCTACTAGTTTTTTTTTTTTTTTTTTTTTTTTTTTTTTTTTTTTTTTTTTTACTGTTTCAGTTGCCTATATGTATTCCCGCTACCATTGGTAGCTTATATACTGGGAGACATGATGTTCAAGATTTTGGGATCTCTTTATTTCACTTTAGGGAAAAAAATAGCTCTTGACGTCTCAAGTGACTCCCTTTGGTTAAAACCCGCTGGGAGTTTGCATAGGTTGGTTTGTGCTGTCAGATCAGGCTGGCCAGCAGTTGTGTGACCAGCTGGATGATTTTGCTGAGTTGTTTGTCTCGTCGTACTACTCCTTGGCAGTTGCAGCAACGTCCATGTTCTGCTGGTGTTTGGACGATTGACCATCTGGTTTTGCTGAAACTGGAGGTTGGCTGTTCAGTCGCTGGCTGGTCTGACATAGGTTGATGTGTATGTAGATTTAGGTGACAACGATTAAATTTCTTGGATTAGTCGGCTTCTCGATGAACTTGATGCCGTTGGTCTTCTGGTCGGGTGTTTTTGTAGGTTTGACGACGAGTTCTGTTGATAGCAACTTGTAGTTTCCATCTCTTGTGGCCTCTGGTGGTCGTGAGCAATCCTTGACGTTGTGTTCTTCCCCACATCGAAAACATCTTTCCTTACCTCAACAGTCTTTCGACAGGTGGTGAAAACCTTGGCAGCGAAAGTATTGTTGTATGATGGTGGTAGCTGTCTTCTTCTTCAGGGCAGTTCTTGGCCTTTGTCCGGTCGTGGCCTTGGTTGAAGGCGTGGACTTGGCTGATGTCTCGCTCACGGGGTGACTCTCCTAGGTGTTCGTTTATGGCGAGTTCATCTCTCCTCGATAAGGTATTATGTCCCCAGAATCTTCGGCATACTCATTGGTAGCCGGGTACGGACCGTGGACAGAGCCGTTGGGTGTATAAAAGGGGTACGGCTCGATCTGGCGGTACACCCGCGAAGACTTCATTGCAAACATAAGCCGGGAAAGTCTCCGTTCTTATGTTTGGTTATGTATCTTCCGATGACTGTTGAAAAATTAAAGTGTTCTAACTGGAGTTATTATATACGAGGGTCGTCCGCAAAGTAAGTTCCGTTTCTGTTTCTATCCGCGGCAGTGCTACGATCGCAGTTCCGAGCATGCGCGGCAGTTACTCTGACTCAAGGAGAAGACATGTGCGTCATTTTCAGATCGCTGCTGCCGACGTGTGCTTTGTAGTGCTTCTTTATAATGTCGGCCATAATTGAAAATGCCGCCGCGTGTGAAATCTGATATGTGATTCGTTTTCTAAACGCAAAGATAGTTAAACCAAAGGAAATTCATCGGTAAATTTGCAAGGTTTACGGACAAAAATGCTATGACTGATTCAATGGTTAGAAGATGGGTCGAGGGCCGGCGTTAGGGGGGGTTAAGCGGGGCAAAAGTACCCGGGGCCCAGGCCACCAAAGGGGGGCCCGGGCCACCAATGGGTAGCCCGACGGCCTGGGTGCCTAAATAAATAGAAATCAAACACAAATTTTAAAATCTGCACCAATAATCTTAAACATTTTTGTATTAATTTTTTTTGAGTTATCAAAAAAACCAAAGTGTAAAGTAAAACTATTTTCGGGGGGGGGGGAGGAAGAGGGCCTAAGATCGCTTACCCGGGGGACGAGAATCGTAGCACTGGCCCTGGATGGGTCAGACTGTTCAATGAAGGAAGTGAACGATGACGAACGAGGTGGACGCCCGTCTGTGGTTACTGATGAACTGGTTCACACAATTGAAGAGAAGATTAACCAAAACCGTAAGTTTACACTTAGTGTCCTTGCTATGGAAGTTCCGCAAATCTCACGAGCACTAATTCATGAAATTGTTACTGAAAAACTGAAATTTCGAAAACTTTGCTCACGTTGGGTTCCCAAAATTCTTACTGAACAACAAAAAATACAAACTTCAGTTTTTGACACGCTACAAAGAAGAAGGCGATGGTATTCTTTCTCGGATAGTCACGGGGGATGAAACCCCTGAAGCAAAACGGCAATCAATGGAATGGAGGCACACTTCGTCCCCAACGAAGGCTAAGCCTAAGCAAATCTTGACACCTCGAAAAGTCATGTGCACCGTTTTTTTGGGACACAAAAGGCATTTTGATGATTGATTTCCTACCACGAGGCCAAACAATCAATGCACATGGTTACTGCGAGACCATTAAGAAATTGCGCCCCGCAATACAGAACAAGCGCCGAGGATTGCTGTCAAAAGGCGTTTTTTTTTCCCACGATAATGCCCGACCTCACACGGCGAATGTGACCAAACAACTCTTATGGGAATTTCACTGGGACGTGTTTGATTATCTTCCGTACAGCCCGGACCTCGCTCCTTGCGACTTTCATCTCTTCTTACACCTAAAATCTGTCCTTGGTGGTCAACACTTCAACGATGATGACGAGCTGAAAGAACACGTTACTACATGGTTGAATACACTGGCGGCAACCTTCTATGAAGAAGGCATACAAAAACTTGTGCCACGCCATGACAAGTGCCTACAAAATTTCGGAAGCTATGTAGAAAAGTAGTTTAACAGTTGTAGATTTTTGTACAGTAAATATTTTTTCTGTATCTGTACACGTTTGCTTTATATAACCAAACGGAACTTACTTTGTGGACATACCTCGTAAATTCTATTTCATCCAAATCTTTTGCGTTAGATTTTATCTGTAAAATAGCTTTCCGCACCTGCTATGTGCTGATGTGCGATGAATAAAATTTTTCCGTGTTGGTTAGCAGTGAATTTTTGAAGCATTTCTTGCACTTTTACTGAGGAGTCAATTTCAGTTGTCCCTGTAGGGAAATGTGTGTCAAGCTGATCTAATGGTTGGAGTGTTTCTGAGTTGTAATTTGTTTTGCCAATTTCAAAAGCGCGTAGGTCGAAGGACTAATGCTTTCGCTAATGACCTTGTGAGTGAACCTAAGTTAAGCGTTTCTTATGCTTTGTCTAGATCTATTTCGCAGATTTTTATATTGTTGATAGTTTTCGTCTGTTGGGTTACAGATGAAAACTTTGTATAATAGATTAACACCCTATCACTCGATCATCATTTGTTTTATCTTTTCGGATTCGTAATTCAGGAGCACATTTAACTTTCAGTTTTTTTAGTTGTCATACAGTTAGGTAACAATGTGTAAATTTCGTTCCAAGGGACGTTGGTGGTGTCCGTCAGTAGTATCTTGTGACTAATTTTTCTAAAATTTCTGTATGCTATTGTTTTTGCCTTGTGCCTCACCGTATCTAGATGGTCTGAAATATGTATAATGACCTATCCTAAGATACCTTGATGTGATAACTGACCACATTTCAAAACTGAGTTCAATTAGAGTTTGAGTGCTTCAGACATGGTGTGTAGTATTTAATGGGAGGATAATTGGACCTCATGCTTCAACGGGTTTCTTCAGATTTATAATGGAAAGTCAATTTTTTAACATGTTGGTGTTAAAAAAGTTCGTGCTCATATTCTGGTGACAGGGAGGATAGGTCAGTATAAAATGAGTCTAGATTCACAACACTGGAAGGATTATATATCACAGTGATAAAATATCTTTCATTCTGTGTCATTAGTTCTAGCAAAATAAATTCGGGACTTTTATCCCTGAAGTATTAGAGGCAATTATTTTTGTAACATTTATGCTAGATTTGATTTAAGCAGCAACTCCACCACCTCTGTCATTTCTGTACATGGTGTAATCATTTAATTCTATAAAGATGTCACAGATTGACAATAATTGTCACTGATTAACGAACAAACTAGAATTTTCGAATATAGATTGAAAATCAAGGAAATGTGCTCCTGAAGGCTGTGTATTAACGTGTGCTATGTGATATGCTCGGAGACTAATCTGGACCACGTTTTGCATGATTTACAGGTGGAGTTAGTTACCGCTTACCGTTTGGACGGGTGGACGCCGTCGGCATTTGCAAGAGAGACCATAACGGAAAAAAAAGACAAGAAGATATAAGCTGCAAGTGAGAGATTGAAGCAGAATATATGGTGTACCCTATGAAAAATTAATATTCAAATTAATTGTATTACACCTTGCGCCTGTTATCGGTGCGTACTGTGAATAACTGCATAAATCCTGCATTCATGAACAAATGCTGGATGCCAGGAATTACTTCGAGAAGAGATAAATCAACAATGTTCACTGAAATATTCCTGCAAAAACGCCAGTGCAAGATTGTAATTATCCCTCCGAGCGTGGTGGCTGAACGGTTAACATTCTGGCTTCGCATACGGGAGGACGCGGGTTCGAATACCCATCCGGGCATACAGATTTGGGTTTTCCATGGTTTCCCCAAATCACTCCAAGCGAATGCCGGGATGCTTCCTTCGAAAAGGCCGTGGCCAAATCCCTTCCCGTTCCTTGTCACCAGTCCTTTCCCGCCTCTAATGAACTCGACGTAGACGAGGCGTAAAAAAAAAAAGAAAAATTGATGGTAGGTCCAAAAGTTCCTGGCCTAAGTAGGAAGGGACTTTCAAATAAATGAAAATGTATATTACTTCAATATAACATCCCTTTATTGGAATACATTTTTCACAACGTGGAATTAACATATTTATTCCGTTAGAAAAATATTTCTTATCTTTACTGTCAAAATGTTCAATTACAGCTGCCTGTACGTCTTCATCGTTGTAAAACTTGCGTCCACGAAGGTCAGGCTTTAGTTAAGAAAACAGAAAATAGTCACTCGGGGCCAAGTCCGGACTATATGGTGGATGAGGCAGTTCGGAGAATCCGCATTCTTTAATAATGGCCTTCACATGCATGGCATTCTGGACAGGTGCATTGTCATTGCAGGAGCCTCTTGAAAGTTTACCGCGCCTTTCATGTCCCCCCCCCCCCCTTTTCCCCACACATGAGGTTTTTGCTAGTTTTATGTTGTAAATTGATTCTCTTCATGAGACATGTTTGTTTTTATCCTATTAATTCTACCATCAATGTGTGTGTATGAAGAACATTGGCACAAATTAAGCGGGTGGGGTAAAGGAGAAGAAGGGCAGGTTTTTGCTAACCAAATGTTCCTGTAGACAGTATTTTTCTATTTACTTTAAAGTAAAAAAAATAGCTTAATCCACAACCATAAAGTTTGTTGAAACCTCCCAAAGAAGGTGTACTAAACCACTGCTCCTCAAGGGATTTCAACCCACAGCCGAAGACATGAACTCCCGGAAGTAAGAGCCTTAACGACTGAGCTACCAGAGCACTTGCTTTTTAAGCGTACGTGTACTAAGTAGTATCAAAATCGGACTATAAGCTGTGGATTCGTATGAACAACGTTGATAAAAGGGGGGCTGTGGGGTAAGAGAGAGGAAGAGAGGGGCGGATTTTTGCAAATCAAATGTAGACAGTATTTTTCTGTTTGTTTTAAAGTGAATAAAACTTGAAATATCTAACTTAGTCTACAACCCGAATGTTGGTTCAATCACCCAGTAGGAGGTGTACTAAGCTATTGTGTCAGAGGGAGGACGGCAGTTGTTTCCCTCTGGGACCTACAGTTTAAAGTGGAATCCGATCCAAGGACCTGGAGTACCTCATGTGATCAAGTTCCAGCTTCCACCGTGATTTGAACCTGGGAACCAACGCAGAAGGTTTCGAAAGCAAGCGCGCTAACTACTGAGCTACCAGACAGCTCCTTTTTTTTATTGTATATGTGTGGTAACTGGATAAAAACTGTGGATTTGTACAAATAACGTTGGCAAAAATTAAATAGCTTTGGGTAAAGTAAAAGGGGAGTTTTCGGTTTAGCAGACCAAATGTAGACAGTATTTTTGTTTTTGCCTTAAAGTATACTTGTACGAAGTTACGTCGATATCAGATAAAAACTTATGGTTTGTATAAAGAACATTGGTAAAAATTAAGGGGGGGGGGGTAAAGGGAAACAGGGGTTAGGTTTTTGAAATCAAAAGTAGACAATAGTTTTTCTTTATTTTAAAGTTAAAAAAATTAATAACTTACTTCACAACCCGAAGGTTGGTTGAATCCTCCCGAAGGAGGCCTACCCATTGTGTCAGAGGTCTACAGTTTAATGTGGAATCCGATCTACTGAACGTCTCGGCGTAGCTCATATTATCAAATACAACTCATAAAAATTCCTGCTCCTCACCGGATTTGAACCCCCGACTGCAGGCAGAAACTTTTGGAAGTAAACAACCTAAACACTTTTTTATTTATTTATTTTATTTTTTTTACCACTGAACTACCAAACAGCTTCTTTATATAGCACAGGTTTGCTACGTACTATTAAAATTAGATAAAAGCTATGGGTTTGTATGTTGACAAAACTTAAATACAGGGGGAAAGGATAAGTGGAGTTAGGTTTTGTAAACGTAAACAGTAATTTTCTATTTGTTTTAAGGTATATATGCGAAGATGCATCAAAATCGGATTAATCTGCGTGTTGGTATAAGTGACATTGGCATTAATTAAAAGGGTTCGTATAAAGAGCTTTCGAAAAATTGACGGGCCTCTAGGGAGAGTGGGGGTGGGTATTTTTTATTTATTTTTTTGCCAGAAAATTTCGCAGATGCGCACGCAATAATTCACTCAAGTTTCATCGTAATCAAATGAATGGTATAGAAACGCATAGAAGACGAACAAACAAACAAACCAACAAACAAACATTCATTTTTATACATTAGATGACTAAATAACATGTTTTGTCTGTAAACGGAATTTATGAACAAATCATGCACTACTGCGAGAGAAAAACAGCCTGAGCGACCGATGTAACATTACAGACTAACACACGCATCCGTCGGTCTGTCAACATTCGGTTAGCTATAAAAATTTCGTTAAAAATGTTATTTATTCAGAAAAAGTATCCTCTGTCCTTCCTAATGATACAAAGAATTCCTTGTCAAATTTCATCAAGAGAGGTTTAGTTGTTTAGCAGTGAGATAAAGAGTTACTTTCGCCTTCATAATATTAGTATATGTCGAATCCATCCGGGAAAGATCAGGAGTCGGGCGGGTTGAATGGAGTTCCCGGTTCGAGGTAGATGGCTCAATAGCGAAGGTAGGCTGTGGATATCCCTCGGACAGTTGAGAGTAACTACGAGAATACAGCTGATACAAGGATCCGGTTTATTAGGCTCAGTCTCACAATACACAATGACAGATAGCGGAATGACGTTGCCTCGATGATCAGGCATGAAGAGAGCTCCGTCCATGGCAATGTTCTCCTGAGGTATCATTTTCCTCAGAGTAATGGGAAGTTTTTGCGCTTAGCGCATCTCCTTCCAGGTCTTGTGTGGTTGTCATTATGTTATGGTTGGCATTATTCGACTTGCCGGGTCGGGATAGGGCATTATTCAGTTTATGGTAGCATCATTTGCCAGTTTGACCGGCCATCGAGTGTTATTGTTATACTGTACATGAGTACCCAACTGTTTTATTAGCGGGTTATCGTGGTTGTGGCACTGAGTGTATAACTTCTTTGCAGTAGTTCTGAAGCGTTCTTTCAAAGTAGGTAGACCACTTATACGGTGCAGCACATCGGTCGGGGTGTCCCTTGGTAGATTGTATGCGAACCGTATGGCACGGTTTTGAACTCGTTGGAGTAGTTTGATGTTTGTGGGCGCGGCATTTCCCCAAACAGGTGATGCATATTCTAGGATGGGCCTGATGGTTGCAGTATATAAGGTAACTGCGGTTTTTGGATTAAGATATGACTTTGGATTTAACACTGGGTACAACTGCCTCATCCTGTTCATAGCTTTGAGCCGAGTGTTTTGTATGTGTGTCTTCCACGTAAGTCGCTTATCGATCGTGACACCGAGGTAAAGGGCAGTGGGTGTCCATTTGATGCCTTCACCGAATAGTTTCACAGACTGTAGGGGAGGTACAGCTCTTCTGGTTACCATGACTGCTTGGCTTTTTGCCGCGTTGAAAGCCAAGCGCCATTTCTTTGCCCAATTCTCTATATTTTTGCACCCTCTTTGTAGCTTTGTGACGACGTGAGTTGCTCGCATGCTCTTCGTGAATAGAGAGGTGTCATCGGTGTACAGAGGCGAGTGGATTTGGTCGGTTTTTGGGATATCAGCCGTGTATATATTGTATAGTACGGGTCCAATGACTGAGCCTTGAGGTACCCCTGCTCTGATATTCCTGATTGAGGAGATGGCGTCTTCGGTGATGACGCGAAAGGTTCGATCAGCCAGGTAATTTCTAATCAGACGGACGGGTGGAAGAGGGACCCCTTGTACCAGTAATTTGTAGAGCAAGCCCTCATGCCATACAGAGTCAAAGGCATGGGATACATCCAAAAATACTGCTCCAAAAAATTCCCTTTTTTCAATGGCGCTCATGGCTTGTTCCACCAGACGAAGAAGTTGTTGTGGGGTAGAGTGTTTTCTTCGGAAACCAAACTGTTCATTGGGTAGTAGTCGTTCTTCATCGATATGCCGTTGGAGCCTCTTGAGGTATATCCTCTCGAAGACTTTTGACATAGTGGGTAGAAGGCTAATTGGCCTATAGGATTTTGGGGAGCGTTTATCTTTACCAGGTTTAGGTACTGGCACTATTTCGGCAAGCTTCCACATTCTTGGGTATTCGCTGGTTGTTAGGATTTTGTTAAAGACTGAAGTGAGGTATTATATTGCAGCTGGTGGCAAATGCCTCAGTAGTTGACCTGCTATATTGTCATGGCCGTTGGCTTTTTGCAGGGCAACATGGCTTAGTAGATCAGCCACTTCCTCCGTGCTGGTTTCTTCGATGGCACCCTCATCCAATGCGTCTGTGTTTAGGAAAGCGTCGAGTCTTTGCCTAACTAGATTAATATGTGCATCGTCACGAAGTTCATCTACGGGTTGAAAGTTTGCCTCAAAAGTGTCAGCGATTGCTTCCGCCTTGGCAGTTGGTTCAGTAACAGTCTTGTTTCCAACAGTCAATGGTGGCATTTTATGTCTTTGACGAAGGAGTCGTTTGGTGGTATGCCAGACTGAACCATCCTCTGCAGAGAGCGTGGCCATGAGGCCTTCCGAATCTCTCATTCGGTGTTTTTGTATATCAGCTTTAATTTCTCTCTGGAGCCGATTAATGGTGTGTTAGGTGGTAGGATCTCTCGTTATATGCCATTCCCTAGTCAGCTGGTTTTTTAGGGTAATGGTCTGTCGGATGTTAGGTGGTAGCTGCCTTGATCTTTCCGGATGTTGTTTTGGTGGTTGAGTGGCTTGGTCTGCAGCGGCGTTGACTAATTCGGTGAACAATGTCATTGCAGCACAGGCTCCTATTTCGTCGGGTGACTGAGCGTTGTTAAGCTGTTCGGCAATGAGTGTCTGACAGAGATTCCAGATGATGTTCTTCAGGTTTCTGTTAGGTTTTCTCTTCATAGTAGAGGCTTCAGTTGCCAAATAGAATAGGACAGGTAGATGATCTGACGATAATTCTGTTTTTGTGACGGCGGCAATATAATGTTGTAGGCCTTTCGTGATGGCTATATCGAGAACGTCTGGTGGGGTTCTTCTTCCTTTGTAGAAGGTGGGCTCCGTTGGGCCCCACGCTACGGCGTCATGTTTTTCTACGACACGAAGTAGACGTCGGCCATGTTGGTTAGTCAGTCTAGAATTCCAAGCAGTGTTTTTGGCGTTGAGGTCACCAGCAATCATAATATTTCCTGGTAGGCGGAGGAGTGCTGCTATCTCCTCTTCGTTTACCGGGCCATGCGGCGGTCGGTAAGCTGAAATGAGAAGTAGATTTCCTCTTGGGGTTGTGATGGAGACGCCTGTTGCTTCGATTGTAGTGAGCTGAGGCAGCACAATTTGGTGGTGTTTAATTGTTCTTCTGATGAAGATGGCCGTACCGCCACCGGCAGTTAGCCTGTCATTGCGGTAAGTGGTGTAGTTTGGTACTGAAGTTTTTTATTCCCGGTTTGAGGTGTGTTTCGTTGACGAGACAGATGTCTATCTGCTCGTCTCTGAGAAATTCTCTGAACTCGCCAAGCTGCCTCCAGAGGCCGTTGGCATTCCATGAACAGATAGTAAGATCATCAATTCTGGTCCCCATGTTGGTTGCTGTGAATGCTGTTGCAGGCGGTTTGCACCACTGTCTGGACTGCGGCAGCAATCTGCCGCAGGAGGTCTGTGATCATGGCTTGCATATTGTTCATGGTTTGTAGCAGTTGTTGCATCATATTGAGAAGCATTAAAGATTCTGTCTGGTGATGTTGCGGTTGCTGCTGGAGCAGTTGTTGTCGGTGTAGTTGTTGCTGCTGCTGCGATTGTTGGTGTTGTTGCAGCTGCTGCGGTGCCTGGGTCTCATCAGTCCGGCTGTTGGGTTGTGCCAATATACCGGTTACCTCAGATGCATCAGTGTTTAGTGTTATATCACGATTGGTTTTCTTCAGTCCAGCGGTAACTGCAGCATAGTCAGGGTTGTCTGTCTGATATTCTGTAGGATGGGGGGCTGTTAGTTGTGAGCCAGCATTTTTACCGATTGGAGGAAAGCTGGCAGTTGAATCGATTTGTGGAGCCAATTTTCCTTTTTTTTCTTCCTTCTTCTTCTTTCGTAGCGCGGCTTGGGCAGCATTATGCTGCTTCTGCCGGTCGGTAAATCTGCTGAACGCAGGGCACTTCCTGTAGCTTGCTACATGTGTGCCGCTGCAGTTTGCACACTTCGGTGGGTGTTCACCTTTTTTGGTTGCACAGTCTCTAGAGGCGTGATCCCCAGCGCATTTTACACACTTCGGGGGCATGTTGCAGTGCCGTGAGACGTGACCTATGGCCTGACATTTGAAGCATTGTGGAGGGCCCCTAGTGCTTCTGAGTTTCTCGACCGTAATTTTTAGAGCACATAACGATGAGAGTTTATATATCGCCCTGTTCTCCGTCTCGGAGAATGACCAGGTACATTGGAATCTCCTGTTGGGTTTTGGGGGAGCGAAGGCGAACGACAGTTCGGGGATCGAAACCTCATTCTTCTAGTTCCTCCTTCACATTGTCCGGGTGCATATTGAAGGGGATTCCTCTCAATACCACCTTTAGAGTCTTGTCCGGCTCGGTAGAGAATGAGTAGTATGCTATGCCTTGCTTGGAAATAAGATTAGTCACCTCTATATAGTCTTCTGTTGTCTTGAAGAGTGTTTTATACAATTCACGGCCAATTGGTCTCGCTTCAAAAGGCGGCTTTGCAGGTTTTCTTCAGAAGGCGATAGAGAGTGCTGTAGTCATCTTTGTACCGAATAATTAGGGGTGCTGGGTTAGGCTTCTTGGGTATGGTTTCAGTCATTTCCGTGTCGACCGGCAGCTGGTCAAACTGGTTTGCTGTCACCGTTGCAGCGATGCCGGAAGTTAGTTGTGCGGCTGGGGCCGTACGGCGTGGTTTGATGAAGCCATCTTCATCGGCTGTTTGCAGTTCCCGGGATTTGGCCGCTGCAGCTGGCTTCTTTGTGCGCCATCCTTCCTTGTGTGCCGTTGTCCTCGTTCCGGTGCCCTTTGGAGGAGGGGGAGGCACATTGGTTCTCTTTTTGACGGAGAGATGTTGCTGTTGTTGTTGTTGTTGTTGTTGCTGCTGCTGGTGCTGTTATTGCTTGCTGTTGCTCGGCTTCTTCCTGGTTCAGCACGTCGTATGGTTTACTTAATTCAATTCTGTCAGGGTCTAGTATCGGCGGAGGTTTCCTGGTGCGACGCGCCAGCGTGAACCCTTCGCCATCAGGTTGGTCTCCAGCTGGGCTTGTATTTCTGTTATTTGATGGTTTGATCGTGGATGTGCCGCGGCGCTGGAACGTGGCGGACGGGGGGGGGGGGAAACTGAAAGCACCAATAATTTTCTTCTTTCCTGCCTTTATATCCTTGTTGCTCGAGACGAGCTGCGCCACGGGGATGCTGATTTTGCGGTTGCTTCCTCTCTGCTCACTTTTCGAAATCTTGGCTTTGCCATCAATGAGCGGCGTGGTGCACCGCTTGGTTGCACGGGGATCTAGTCCATGGGCAGGCCCGGTCGTCGTTTGCGAGGTGTGCACGGTCTGGGTTGTTTCCACGATCGAGTCCAAGTTCGATTGCCGGATCATCATACTATCTTGCGGAGCCATCCTATTCGAGTCCGTTGCGAAATCCGTGTCCGTCGGCCGGGTCGTCAACACAGCCGCAGCTGTCACTGGCAAAGCCGATTGCGCTTGGGCACTCGACCCGCCTGGCGCGACAGTGCGGCGAGCACTTTCCTCGTCGCACATCATAACACTACGAATGCTCTGCTCGAAAATGCCAAGAGAAATCCGAGTGCTGTGCGCTGCCGTTAAGTAGCCCCTCGTAGATCATCGCAGTCGCTGTGGCGCTGGCATCCTGCTCGCATCGTCTGTGGCGCCATCTAGTAGAGTAGCCCCCTACTCCGGATCCGACATATAGATAAGTCTAGATCATACACAAACTGACTGCGAGAGAAACAAAGTCTTAGCGACCGATATAGCATAGAGAAAGTAAACGCATATGGCTCTGTTGGCCGGCAGATCACGAAGGATTGTTCGACCGCCTACGTGACAAAGTTTTAATTTGCCATGCATTCCTCCTCAGCCGTGGCTGTAGCTACAGTTAAATGTAGAATTCGAACAACGGAACGTCCAGGTGTGACCCATATTATATAAAAAAAGACACCGAACTTTATAATGCAAGCGCCTCAATCACTGAGCCACCAGTCCGCTCTCCGACGGGGCACTGAAGAGACGTACACATGCTATTCGCATGTCTGTCACCGTTCACTTAGTTTTCAGGATTCCTTGACAAAATATATTATTTGTACTCAAACATTTACCCTACATCCTTCCTGATGATAAACAGTATTTTCTTGTCGAATTTTATCAAGATAGGTTTAGTCGTTTAGCCGTGAAACGTAACAGACAGAGAGACAGAGGTACTTTCGCTTTTGTAATACTAGTATAGATAGTTTCCTCTGAGTTTTCTACTTGGATTTCAGAAGGTTTTTTGCTGCGGAAACAGTTAAATGATTCGCACACCGCAGTTTTTATTCGTTTTCTTAGTTTAATTAGGCTTCCTAAGTCTTTAATATTTTCACTTCGTACTCACTAAAGTGGACCTTATCCTCTTTGAATGAAAACTTTGGCATATGACTGTCAATGCCTACTCTAGTAACGCAGATAAAATAGTTTCTCAACGGTGCTCATGTTAATTTATGTCAGTATTTTAGAATTGGCAAAAAATATTCTAATAAGGTTTTCTGAAATGTGTAAACGATATGTTATCTGCTATATTTCAGTTCAAATATTGATTTTGCAACTGGTTTTGCAGCTGCCTAAATCTTGCGCATTATGTAAATAATTTGATATCCGTACACCTTTAATTTTGGTGATATGTGAAAATAGTAAGCTCCCTCTCTGCAGCTATACATGCTGTCGATTTATGTTTTCTAAAGGAAAGAGATTTTCTTATATCGGTACTTTTTAAAAATATGATTTTTTTTATAAAAGGTAATACTATGTGTTTTAATCAAATAATTTTTAAGTGATATGCTCATTTCGTGTTGTGAAACAACTTTCGAAGCTGCTACTCGACAATGGTGACGATAAAAATAAAAACATCCAAGCCGGAGGGCGGACTGGAACTAAAGGTCCACTAAGACTAATTCCACCAGTGAGGCAGCAAGAAACCAGTTAAATTGGCAAAACTACTGGTAGGCCAGGACGTGATCTTGCAAGACGGGGCCAATACTTAATGTCATACGGCCACCGGACAGGAAGGTTGAGTAGGTTGCGTTCGTCATAAGCTTCCACCTAAAATTTTCCAAATCGCTATACTTTGTACGCACCCTTTGTCCCGATTTTGATAACTTGTTTCTCCCTTCATTTAATTTCTACAGCATAAGTGCAACTCCGAGAAACATTCATACGAGTGACAATATGAATGATAATAACTATTAATTTGGTAATCTAATAACAATTTAATAAGGCGCGTGTGAAATATTTGCTGATTATAGTTTCTTTAAGTTCGCTTTCAACCATGCTACGCAATGGGATATTATAGAAATTTTTCTTCATACACTCCCAGAAGCGACTGTTCATTTCAAATTTTTAACGTCATCTCATCTTCGTTGTTCCTTACACTATGTCTGACAATCGCGATCTGAGAAACCGGGCTTCGAAACATTTTTGAAGCAAAAATTGTATTTGACAGCAAAGACTAACTTTTTTTATTAATAAAGTTGTGGTACGGCTTTAGCTTAAGAATTCGGAATTATCTGAGATCACGCATCGACTGAACTAACAATAACGATCGAGTTCTAACCATTATAATTTATTAATGTAAAGGAATCAAATAGTTCAACTAACTCTTCAGAAGTACCCAAAGAAAACTGGCAGGATGAAAGTTAGGCTGGAGCGAAAGTCGCAAAACTTTTAATAATTTTTACGTTGAGTGTTTCTGATGTACGTCAAGTCACAAATGTTTCGTCAGCAATGCTCCAAGGCACATACAAGAACACTGTAAGTAAATCTGAGACATATAAAGTACCAACTAATCGTAGCAATAAAACTATCAGCAAGTTGAATTGAAACAGTTGTCGAGACTAATTCAGCAACGAGGATATTTGAGCAAATACAACTGTTGTTAATGTTTCCAACTGTGAAGGAAGTAGGAGATACGTTTAAAAGAACTCTACGCTTCGTTGCAGCAGGAACCGGCAAGAACACCGAAGGGTTTTTCTGCAAGCAATGTCTTAAGCGAAAATCCGTTATGTTTCGAGAGAAGGCAGAATGTTACTCAACGTATCATGACTGCTCGGCGACACTGCTCCACTTCCAAGGGTGTGGCAGTACCTAACGCTCAGTAAAAAAATCCGAGGATTGGTAAAACAATCTCGTGATTATTTTGCTATCCACAGGTCTTAATATGGTTCACCTCAGGGACGTGAAACCTACCATTAAAACATCACATAGGCAGAGAAATAAAAAGATATACGTAATAACGTTTCGTCATATAATGACTTATGCGTTTTACAAACTACCACATAAGAAAGTACTATTTAATACGTAACAATATTTTTCTACACTTTACTGTGTTAGACAAAATATTTTAATATGATACAAATTTTATACAGTATTATTCATTTTTGAAATGAAATACCTTGTGCGTCGTTATGTGAAAAGTGAAGGACTTATTCCTTTGCGTTTCAGCGAAATTTGACACTATCCTAACGCTGTCTGTCGGTTCGTGTTTATCATTAGCTGCTAATGTTATTTAAGCCGGATAGATGGCCTTACGATAGCAACGCGGCAACTAATGGAAGCAAAGATATCCGAATGTGGCAATGACAAAGAGGCTTAAAACATGGTAAGAAAATTACGGATAAGTGAAGAGAAACTTAAATATAAATAAAATAACAGCTGATGGAAGACCTTGCTATCAGTATTGAGGAAGAAATAGTTTAGTGTGTGAAAGCGTCATAATTCATAACCTAACTTCACCGTTTCCTTCAATATCCTATGATGATCTATGCGTTGATCAATCAACAAATGATTATACAAATACGGTCACTATTTTTGCAGATAATTGTCCAAATGATTAATCTCTTCTTATGAAAAGGAGGTTGTTCGTGGTTGACTATAACGTTGTGATATCAAATATTATTGTGATTTTAATAATACAAACGTTCTAACTCAGTTAAGGCCAAGAGATTTGTACCTTATACTCGCCATTGTGACATGCAAAAGGCAGCATTAAAACAGTGGCTTGTAGAAAAATACTATTTCGTTGATCATTATTTTTATTAATGATTAATTTTATGCAAATTCATTATATTTATTTTTATGTAAATTAATTTTTGTTACTCACACTGTTAAATTTACACAATTTAAATCATTTAGTTCGTTAAATGATAACAATTTGGTTAAGGTTAATGATACGTCGTAATCCGACCATTTATTTTAAAATTCATCTGCGGCATGCAGACATAGGTGTTACTTAAATTTTAATGTTATAAACAATCAAAACTCAATATACAAATTTCAGCATCTTGTCCTACAGAAATGCCATCAAACTTTAATACCATCAACTAATCTATCACACAAAGGTTACGTAAAAAATGATCATGAGTTGAGTTGATTTAAAACAAGCCACCAAACCAACTTCAGGTTATTTTTTTTGCAACAAAATGGGCTTATAATATTTATGGGTTCTACAAGAAAATTATGCTCACGGCTATATGCTCAGTTTTCGGAGGTCATTTGAGAGAGAGACTTCTTAATCATGGCAGATTGCTCAGCTCAGGACCGTTAAAGGGCAATTTTTTGAGAACAATCGTGTCTTGTACTGGCGTAATGTTTACCGTAAAAGTGGCAGCACCGACGATCATCTATAAAACGGCCAGTCCCTGGTCGTACCACATACCTAACTCAAGCAACTGTTCGCCTGATGTGAATGCAGATAGCACCAAGTGAAGACCTGGGTACGTGCAAACTGGCGGTGGTTGGCGGGTGCAAGTCTGGTCTATCTGCTCAGGTCTCCGGTCGAGGATCAAGTCCCGACTATCTGTATAGCTCCGTATTTTCTCGCTTCTCCTTTTACCTTTTTCCTTAAGCTCCAGTCAGCTGCCCTCGTGCGTTTTACATGTAAACAAATTCCAAGAAAAACGTTGTCACATTGTAAGATTACTTTTACTATCACAAGGACTGTAACAGCCCACTCTCCCAAATCTGCAAGACGCTTTCAGACGCCCGCAGACAGTGGTGTATTCGTGTGAGCAGCTAATCTTAAACTATATCGGTGGCGGCGATTTACCTAAACTTCAGAGAGAACTTCAGCCTCCTATTTCTGATTATCATTCCAGCAATAGTAACCTTTAAAAAACTTAGTCCACAACCCGAAGGTTGGTTGGATCCTCCCGGAGGAGGCATATTAAGCCATTGTGTCGGAGGTAGGATGGCCAATTCCTTTCCTCTGGGACCTACAGTTTAACGTGGAATCCGAACCACGGAGCGTCCTGGCATAGCTCATATGATTAAACACTACTCTCAAAATTCCTGCGCCTGCCGGGATTTGTGCCCGGGGCAGGAGCAGCGAACGTTTTGAAAGCAAGCGACTTAGCCACTGAGCTACCAGAACGCTCTATAGTAACCTTAACTACTGAAAAAAAATAGACTAATATTTGATTTTAAATTATCCTTTATTTTAATCAAGCCACCCACCAATATGTAAATGTAATGATAATTGTCAGAGGATTCCCGCTGCAACAAGGTTCCAAAAAAATTAACACCGCATTTGAAATAACAGTAAAGTCCGAAAATTTCGTAGCTGTAAGTTAAGGAAGCATTTCAAATCATTGTTTCCTTTAAATTTATTTGTACCATCTTTCTTGTTCACCTCCACTTATCCTCGACATTATGTCAGCCTATTGCGCAACTTAACACACCAACTCAACTGACACAAAACTTCTCCGTGCAAATCTAATTTTTCTGATCGTGAAGCATACACAAATTTAAATATTACAATCGCTTGGGTGAACCTTAGTTTGGAAGTTTGTATGGCCCTTCACAACACTTTAGTCGTAGCCCTTGCAAACCAAAACACTGAATTTAATCTATGGGTCTGCAGACAATTATTCTGAGCCCTTTGCAAACCTTCTCAGTGACTTACGACTCTTTACCAACGCTCTGCCAAATAACTTACTCCCCAAAAACGTTGATCGGAATTCAATTACCAAACCACAAAAAAACTAATAATGTTTCACTCCACTTGAAGATTTCTTGCACAACTTCTCTCTTTCTGTGGGCAGAAACATACGCTCCCACACACACTCGTTCGGTGGTGGTCTGCGCCGCCTTTCCTAGCTCATCCCTATTTATAACATGCAACCCCACGCGACGCCTCGGTAAGGTGCCTTTCTTCCACTAAGCACTCGTTGGGGCAACATTTGTCCCTCGCGCTTCTCAAGCAATTGCGCCACACACAGAAAGGGCCCAATGCGGCGCAAAAACGCTCAAACCAAGCCCTAAATAAACCACCGTAATGTTACAACATGTTTTAAGGAATATCCTAATGTTGGATTGTACAAACACATACACACACTCACAGGGCCGGCGTTAGGGGGGAGGGGGTAAGCGGGTCAAATGTACCGGGGCCCGCCCGTCTGATGTGGGGCCCTGCCACCGGCTATAGGAGCCCTCCGCTCGACAAGTTGTAGAGCCAAAAGAAAGGTCGCTGATTTGGTCTGAGGGAGGGCCCTAACCGATGAATTGGCCGAGGGCCCTCAACTGGTTACGTGACTGCTAAGAACGCTTACCCCGGGCCCCAAAATCCTAGCGCCGGCCCTGCACACTCATGCCATATGCTAACTTTACTTCCGGGGCTCTAATAGGCCGAATCTCTTCGTTTTCGTCCGTAACTGTTCCGGCATCCTCAGGGTCATACACATTTCGAACTGCCTCCTAGCTTGTGGGAGTATTTTTTCCGCTAGGTGTAGTACACACGTTTTTTTTTTTTTTTTTTTTTTTTTTGCTGTCGTCAGTCTTTAGACTGGTTTGATGCAATCCTCCATCCCTTCCTATCCTGTGCTAACCTCTTCATTTCTACATACTCCTTACAACCCACGTCCTCAATTATCTGCTTCATATATTCTATCTCTGTCTTTCTCTACAGTTCTTACCTTCCACTGTTCCCTCCACTAACAAATTAACCAATTCAGCATGTCTCAAAATATGACCTACCAACCTGTCTCTTCTTCCTGTAAGCTTCTTCCATAAACTTCTTTTCTCACCCATCATTTCCAAAACCCGTTCATTTCTTACTTTGTCTGTCCACCTAATTTTCAGCATTCTTCTGTAGCACCACATTTCAAATGCTTCAAGTTTCTTTCTTTCCGGTATTCCTAAAGTCCATGTTTCGCTACCGTAAAGTGCTATGCTCCACACATAGAGTTTTAAAAAGTAATTTCTAATTCCTAGATCAATATTTGACACTAAAAGGTTTATCTTTTTCATGAAGGCTCTTTTTGCTAATGCTATTCTGCTTTTAATATCATTCCTGCTTCGGCCATCGGTTGTAATTTTGCTTCCTAAGTAACAGAACTAACTCACTTCTCCTATTGCATCCGATCCTATTTTTATATTTAATCTGCTAGTATTGGTATCATTTCTGCTAAATTTCATCACTTTTGTCATACTTTGATTTATATTCAGCCCAAAATCTTCCTTCAGTATTTTGTTCATGGCATTCAATAACATCTCAATATCCTCAGCCCTCTCTGCTAACAAGACAATGTCATCAGCAAATCGTAGCATACTGATTTTTTCCTCCCTGAAAATCTTATGCCACATGGAAATTTTTCTTTGATTTTCTTCATTGATTCTTCTACATACAAGTTGAATATTAACGGGGATAGACTACAACCTTGTCTCACACCCTTTTGAACTGATGCATGTCTCTTGTGATTCTCTACTTTTATTACAGCCACTTAATTCTTATATAGTTTATAGAGTATTCTTCTATCCCGATACTTTAGACCTGACTCCTTTAAAATTTTGAACATCTTGTCCCACCTAACATTATCAAAAGCTTTTTTCTAAATCAACAAATGCGATAAAAGTATCTTTGTTTTTCTGGATCCGCCCTTCAATTATTAATATTCTCTTGTACCGCGATTTTTTCCTAACCCAAACTGTTCTTCACCTACTATCTCTTCTACTACCCTTTCCATCCTTCTATATATTATTCTGGTCAGTAATTTTGAAGTATGTGATGTTAGACTAATGGTGCGATAATTCTCACATTTGTCGGCTTGTGCTTTCTTTGTTTCTCCTGTTTCATAACTTTTTGATATCAGCTTGAATAATCTTTCGATTCCTTCCTCTCCTAGAGATTTAAGAAGTTCTGCAGGGATCTCATCATCAACAGCCTTATTTGTTTTCAAGTCATTCAGAGCTTTATTAAATTCTGTTCTCAAAACAGAATCTCCTAAGTCATCAATGTCGACATCGCCTTCCTTTTCCAATACACTGTTGTTCAAGTCGTCCCCAACATACAGTTTCTCAATGTATTCCTTCCATCGGTTAGCTCTATCTTTTGAGCTTAGAAGAGGTTTCCCATCGGCAGTTTTAATGTTCATACCTCTTTTCTTCATTTCTCCAGAATTCTGTTTGATCTTTCTATATGCAACATCTACTTTTCCTACGACCATTTCCTTTTCTACTTCTTCTCACTTTTCTTGTAGCCATTTTTCTTTTGCTATTTTGCATTTCCTATTTATTTGATTTCTAAATTACCTGTACTGATCTCTTCCTGATTCACCCTGAGCATTTTTGTACCTTCTCCTCTGATCCATCAGCTGCAAGATTTCTTCTGTGATCCAAGGTTTTCGGGCAGCTTGTTCTCTAAAGCCTAATGTTTCTTTGCCAGCTTTCATTATTTCGGTCTTTAATGCATTACATTCGTCCTCGGTTGAGCTCCTTTCACAGTTACTTCTTAGACCTAAGTCTACCATTTCTGCAAATTTTTCTCTTGTGCTAGATTGAATAATCTTTCGATAATCTTCCAGTCTGTTCTGCTTATGCTGCTTCCTTATTCGCTTGAATGTCAGCCTGCACTTCATTACTATCTAATTATGGTCCGAGTATATGTCTGCTCCTGGGTACGCTTTACAGTCTAGAACTTGATTCCTGAATCTCTGTTTGACCATGATATAATCTAGCTGATATCTGCCTGTATCCCCAGGACGTTTCCAGGTGTATATTCTTCTTGCATGGTTCTTAAACAGTGTGTTTGCCACTACTAGCTTATATCTCTCACAAAATTCTAGCAATCTGCTTCCTCGCTCATTTCTTTCTCCTAGACCAAAACTTCCTACAGTATTGCCCTCTTTTCCTTCTCCCACTATTGTATTCCAATCACCCATGATTATTAGATTTTCCTCCCCTTTCACATATTGGATTAATTCTTCAATTTCAGCGTATATTTTTTCTATTTCTTCGTCATCTTCCTCTGACGTTGGCATATATACTTGTAGTAATGTGGTTGGGACGGGCTTAGTTTCTAACCTCATCAAAATAATCCTGTGACTAAACTAATCATAATAACTCACCCGTTGCCCTACTTTCTTGTTCATTACAAATCCTACACCAGTGACTCCATTGACAGCTTGTGTGCAAATTATCCTGTGTTCCCCAGACCAGAAATCCTGTGTGTCCTAGGCTCTGGCGACTGAAAGATTCCCGGTATAAGGAGTCACCCACTGCTTGCCAACGGCCTCCGAAAGGAGGGCGGAAGAGCGGGGAGCGGTTCAGGGCACCCTCTTGCCCTTGGGGTTGGAAACGGCCCCTAAATGCGGATGAATCAGAAATGATCAACGGCATGGGGATGCAGAAGGCAACGGACAACCACTGCATTAAGGACCCAAAGGGTATCCCGAGGACATGTAATCCTCTCAAATTACATATATCATGATGTCTTCTTCCTGGGTAAAATATTCCGGAGGTAAAATAGTCCCCCAATCGGATCTCCGGGTGGGGACTGCTCAGGGAGAAGTCATCAGAATGGATAGAAACATTCTACGAGTCGGAGCGTGGAATGTTAGAAGTATGAATAGGGCAGGTAGGTTAGAAAACTTATAAAGGGAGATGGAACAACTTAAGTTAGATGTACCCTCAGGATTTGGACGGAATGGTCCCGGCCTTGAGCGATCCCGGAACGTGTGCGGGCACTTCCTTGAGGCCGTGGCCGCACCCCGGTGCCCTGCTCATGCGACCAAATCCTCACTGAAAAACAATTCTTATTTCCTCGAAGGCCGGGACGGAGGTTGAGAACCTCAGCGTGTGTGTCCTGCTTTCAGCCGGCCTTCGGGAAGTTCTGGTGACTGCCTGTGTGTGTCGCGTATTTGTTTGTGTGATTTGTTTGTACTGTTTGGTTTTGTGATGTTCCGTGTACAGAAAGAGTTTATTAAAACGCATGGAAGTGAGCCATGCCTACGGGAAGTGAAGTGCAAGGAATACCACGACAGAAATAAACGAGTAGCTGCCTACGCCAAGCTCACAGAAATATTGAAGGAGAATGAGCAAATGCCAAAAAAGTATCTGTGGTAAAAAAAGCAGCAACATGAGAAGTTCCTACAAAAATGAAATGAAAAAATTAAGGACCCCAGGAACCTCATCGAATAATTCCAGCCCACAACCATTACGGTCTGAACTTTCTCACTATTCTCAGCAACACCCGCAAGATCATTATAAACCTCTAGCACATTTTGATAAATTACCTGAAAATAACGACACAGCAGCAATTTTTCTATCAAATTATAATGAAAATGATGTTATATGATTTGAATTTGGCTTTAAATTACAATATGAGAAGATTAATATATTTTTCTCGGGCTTCCAGCCGTGTTAATATATCATATTTGCGGGACGTTTCGAAGGCGTCCATCTCTGCCTCCATTCTCAACCAAATGTCAGTGTATAACTGTTTGTTTATTCAGCCGCTGCTACGGAAACGGTGGAAAACAAAAACCAACACAACGCGATTACGTCATCCGCTCTTCTGCTCGTTACAGGCGCGAAACTGTTTCAGCATTTTAATCGCCGGGTTCCAGGCCGCACTGAGTTGATAACCAGTGTCCCTGTTCACTAATAAATCAGTTAATCTTATTTCTACAGCCTCTGTAATAACGCTGGCCCAAAAATCTTTGACCCGGGCTAAAATGGTTGTTTTTTCAAATTCAAAAGTGTGACCTTCTTGCACACTATGTTCGGCCACCGCAGATTTTTCTTCTTGCCCAAGACGAACATTTCTGGCGTGCTCTACACATCGCTGCACAATGCATCGCTGCGTCTGTCCAATGTAGCCGCGGCCACATTCACATGGTATATTAGTGAACAGGGACACTGGTTATCAACTCAGTGCGGCCTGGAACCCGGCGATTAAAATGCTGAAACAGTTTCGCGCCTGTAACGAGCAGAAGAGCGGATGACGTAATCGCGTTGTGTTGGTTTTTGTTTTCCACCGTTTCCGTAGCAGCGGCTGAATAAACAAACAGTTAGACACTGACATTTGGTTGAGAATGGAGGCAGAGATGGACGCCTTCGAAACGTCCCGCAAATATGATATATTAACACGGCTGGAAGCCCGAGAAAAATATATTAATATTCAACGCCGTGAAAAATTACGATCCTACAATATGACAAGATATTAAGAACAACATGATTATAAACTAATAAGATTTTCATTTAGTGTATATGTGTTTTAAGCTTAATTTTTAAATAATATCAGTGTATCAAAAGTGAAATAATTTCTTACCTTTATATAATCTTTGCGAAGGACTTTATAAATGGCCTCGCTCGTTTCTGGTATGATGTAGCTAAGGGCTTGAGGGAAACATTATTATTGAAATAGCTTCTTCCAGTAGCCAAAACCCGCACTGTAATGGTGAGTGTTTCCTGCATAACCGTATTTTTCTTCGTAAAATATGGAGTGACTGACGACAAAAGATGTAAATTGTATTCTATCGTCAAAATGGGAAAATATTTCAATTCCAAAAGAAGATTTGTTTGAGATTTTTTTTCTTCTTTTGAGTAGCCACTCTTTGCACCATAAATTTCTTCCGATGCACTTTTTTTCTCGAGTTTTGAAGCTACTTGCCAAGATTAAAAAACTAATAGCAGCCAATGCGTGATCATCACCGGAGGTTACAATCTGGGAATGAGAAAGCCTCGAGGATTTCATGTCCCGTGTGTTTGCAGCGTAACATCAATGATAACCTTGAGGTCTGGACTGCAGGCTGTTTCCTTGAGGTCTGGCCTCCAAATGTACGGCTACCTTTAACGCCGCCATACACGTACGGGATACCCTGGGATTTGGACGGAATGGTCCCGGCCTTGAGCGATCCCGGAACGTGTGTGGGCATTTCCTTGAGGCAATGGCAGCACCACAGTGGCCCGCTGATGCGACCAAATCCTCACCGAGAAACAATTCTTATTTCCTCGAAGGCCGGGACGGAGGATGAGAATCTCAGCGTGTGTGTCCTGCGGTCAGTAGGCCTGGAGGATTTCTCGTGAGTTCCTGTGTGAGCAGCGAGTTTGTTTCTCTGTTTTGTTCGAACTGTTCGGTTTCCTGATGTTCTGTGTACAGGAAGAATTTATAAAAATGTATGAAAGTGATCCCTGTCCATGGGAAGTGAAGTGCAAGGAATACCATGACAGAAACAAAGGAGAAACTGTCTACGCCAAGTTGGCAGAAATATTGAAGGAGAATGAGCCAAATGCAAAATAAGAATCTGTGGTAAAAAACAAATCAGCAACATGAGAAGTGCCTACAGAAAGGAAAAGAAAAAAAATTAAGGACTCCATCAAGTCAGGAGCGTCGGCTAATTCTGTTTACAAGTCGAAGCTGTGGTACTTCAATTTGTTAAGGTTCGTATCCGTATTTTCTAAAACTTTACATATAATAAAATTAAAAATTATTATGTCCTTAATTTTTCTTAGTTTCGTAATTAAATTTTTTGTATTTTGGTTTAGTTTTTTAGATGATCGAGACTCTACTTGACATTCCAGAACGAACATTGACAGTGATGATGATAAAGATGAAGGCAGAGATAGTAATAATGAGGTAAGTAATATAATTAGCTAATAGCAGGAAGTTTTATACTTTTATGAGAAAATAATTTTGTAAAATTACAGTTACAATAATTTTATAATAGCATAATAATTTATTATGTTATTATAATTCAAGCAATAAAATTTGTTAGATACCTGGGTATGATGTTTCGCCTATTTTAAAGTAGGCAATAAAGAAGCAGACTTATAACTCAATAGTTTTTTTATTAAAAGTATTTGGTATAAGTATAAAATTATGGTTTTAAAGTATTTAACGTAATGTAAGTGCCTAAATATATAAGTATGTAATATGAGCAATTACAGTGTGAATTAATCCTTGAACAATGTGTGGGTATGAAACATTATCCAATATTATTGTAGATTCTTCTTTTAAATGGCGTTAAGCTAAAATTATTTAGTTACTTTATTTAGTTAAAATTATTTAGTTAGTTTTTAAGTTAAAATTATTTAGCTGCCCAAACCGAAAAAAATTAAGTGAAAAAGATTCTAGATACATACAAACTGAATAATTTTAAATGTAGTTGAGTTGCCAAGGAATCTTGCCTTTATTAGCAAAGTAGTTCATAAAATCATCTCGCACGTGTTTTGCTGAACGAAAACTGTTTCCTTGATTGTTTCGGCATAATCCATAGATGTGATCATTCTCAGCATCGTATCCCAAAGAAGTTGTACCTTCATCTGTATTTTCATGGTCGAAACATTATGAAGGAGCATAAGAGCTGGGTACCATATTCATTAAAAAATTGTGAAGTGCACAAGAGGCCATAACGACGGTTTCAATGTTTTTTGGTTTTAAGTTAATCGTTGTGTGAAATGTTCGGAACCGCGCAACCATTATACCAAATACGTTTTCAATTATGCGTCTCGCTCTTGACAAACGGTAGTTAAAAATTTTCCGAAGTGTAGAAGTGAGGTTGGCTTGACTTAACGGTTTCATCACATTTTCTCCCAGTGGGAAGGTATCATCCATTACAAATACGTAGAGCATACTGCTATTTGAGTTCCTGATTGTATCTGCTTGAGGTAAATTAAGAAAGTTACTTGTTAGTTTATCAAAAAATCTCGTATTCCTCAGGATACCACCGACAGAGATTCTACCGTTCGTACCAAAATCACACATTATGGTTTCATAATTAGCATCAGCGAGGCAGAGTAGAACCATGCTGCGTCTTCCTTTGTAGTTCTAGTATTCAGATCCACTGCCAGCCAGAGGTACGATGGTGATATGTTTCCCGTCCATAGCTCCAAGGCAGTGAGGATAATTCCAGTTCCTTTCAAGAGTTTTTGCAATATCCCTCCAGTGCGAGGAAACTGCAACCACAAACAACAATTAGGATTGAAAAAAGCATTAAAAGTAAATATTTACGACACTTAAAGCCAAGAATTTAAAATATGCGAAATAATAAGCTATGAAATTCGAAAACACGAAATTTTATTGAATAATTTCAAAGAATTTTTTCTTCTTCAGGAAACAGCAGCAGTAGCGCAGCCGCAGAATGACTCCAGTCCAAATGCCACCAACATAGTTCACATGAACCATTCCCGACAGCGAGTACTCCCACACGCATCCAAAAAAGGAGAAACATTAAACCACCAGAAAATGAATCTTTGCGAAGTGATGTGTTGACGTCAACATGCATTGCGCTCAAAGAACATTTAAAAAAAAAAAAAAAAATCCGGCTGCAAGAAGATCGCTTTGACGTTGTTGGCAAAACCATTGCCATGAAATTACGTTGCCTCCCGACCAATCAAATGCTAATAGCAGAAAAAATAATTAATAATACCCCGTTTCAAGCCGAAATGGGCTGTTTAAGAATGCCTTACAGTGAGCAACGGTTACCTACTTCCGGCCGGTACTATTCTGCAGGCAGTAGTTTCGGATTTGTTTGTCCAGGAACCTCATCGAATAGTCCCAGCCAACAACCTTAAGACCCGTTTCACACGGGACACTCGGTGTCCGGCCACTTAATTCTTAGACACCGGCCACCGGAATCTTAAATCGGCAACTTCAGAGCCTCTCGGTGTCCCATACGTCACAGAAACAGCTCACGCTTCCCTCACCGACAAAGCACGTGGTGGTTGTAACAAGGAAGTGGCCGAGACACAGCGGCTAGAGGAGAAAGCCACCGACCAGCCACCGACATAGTGGCGCCAGACACAGCCGCTCTGCGTGAACGCACTCATTCTGTTACATGTTCCGGTAGTGTCTAGAAATCCAGTGGCCGGACACCGAGTGTCCCGTGTGAAACGGGGCATAATGATCTGATTTATCCCATGATTCCCAGCAACTCCCGCAAGATCATTATAAACCACCTGATAAATTATCTCAAAATATTAAATTATAATGCAAATGATGTCATATGATTTGAATTTGGGTTTCATCACAATATGATCAAATATATTAATGACAACATGAGTTTAAACTAATAATATTTTAATTTAGTTTTTATGTCATTTAAGCTTATTTTTATGTTGTTGATGTATTTGCGAATGAGAGTAAATCAATTATAGTAAATAATATCAGGACAGGTAACTGTAAACTGAAGTAAGCTGACCCCTTTTAAAAGGCAGGTAAGTGGTTATCCTTGGCTAACTGTTTGGCTTACCCTTGCCGCCCGAAGGCAGAATTGTTCCGTCGTACCATAGTGGCGACGCAGTTCGTCTCTCTCCGATTTTAATTCTAAGAGCTTGAAAAACCCTTAAAATTTATTACTGTAGCCAATAATTATTCTTACTAAAGATTGTAACGAGCTAAGTTTGGTTACAGGTTTCACCTCCAATATGTGGATATACGACGTAGAACACAAAAAAAATTCTAGATTTTCCTCTTTTTGTTCATTAACTTTTATTAACATATTTATCATCAGCGTATTTGCGATTCTAGAACTGTTTACCAACTAGCTAATTTTTCACTCTTAGATTTAAACATCTAGCTTTTGTACGCCTAAAGGTTGGTTCGGCCTCAAGGATTCCAGCCTAAGCCGGATATGTGGGAAGAGTAAAACCTTGAGAAATGCCTCTGCGTCCTCTTAGCAGTTCTGCCAACAAATCCTACTTCCACGTCCACGAAGGCGAAAGCCGCGTGACCCATGGGCAATGCACTCCACGTGAGAGAATAAAAGGCGAATTCCGGGACATTACGGCTAAGGGAGATAACTCCTGCAGAAAAACAGGCAGGTCACAAGGCCTAAAGGTGGCAGTCCCGAGATGTGACTTACTCAGCTATGGACTGCTCATAATGGGGAAATCTTCCTTCTACTCGCAACCTTCACACAGAGAATAGAAGCCGCACAGATCTTCGTATAACGGAAGATGCTAGGAAAAAGACTAAGAATTTTGGAACCAGACAGGAAATAAAGGTAGCAATACGGAACACCAGAGTCTTGGGTAATAAAGAAACTGAATTGCATAAAGAATTGAAAGATGTGAAGATAGATGTGGCTGTAATAGCAGAAACTAAGAAGAAATTGAAAGGTAGCATAGAACTGAATGATTATATCATGGTTTATAGTGGTGTACCACAAGAAAAGAGAGCCACGACGGGAGTAGCTATAATGATTAGGAAGCAGTGGAGATCTAGAGTTAATACATACACAAAAAAGTGACATATTTTAACATATTCGTTATATAAACGAAAATATGGATTATATTTCGGTAATAAAAGAGTTATGCAGACATTAAATGCACTTGGTTTAGGTTTTTTAAAACATTTAGGAGAAATTGGTGCCCCTAAAGAACATAAGAAGTTACTGTTTTCAAACAAAATGTTAATTTTGAACAAAATCTAGGATCAAAAGAATGGAAGACCTTATACCGATCATATTTCACTTAAAACAATTAGATATTAATGACAAAATCAATAATTTCGATGTATAACTATTCCGGGTAAACATAGTTTTAAGTGAGAATGTTGAAAAATAACCACAGATTTTTGAAGTTAGTTAATATTGCGGTGTGATATTGAGACATGTTGTTCTTTTACTACTACATTTAAACTTATTTTAGAAACACGCGGAAAAACTTATAACTAGATTACTGTCGTCAAATTACATGTCGTTAACGCAGTTTCAGTTGACAGTATTTTAGCGTCAAAAAACTTATTTTCGCCTACCATTAATATCGAAAGCTGCTTAAACAGCACAGAATACTTCTTTTAAAACAAAAGCAAAACATGATGAGGGTTCAATTGATGAAGGCACAATTTCACATAGCTTTGTTACATTTGTGCTTTTAATAGTGTTTAGTAAACAGGCAAAAAAGAAAAACACTAATACGGCTTTATCGTGATAGCGATATTCTGTGGGTGCTGCTGTTACAACTCAAACGACCGGTGAAACATTGGTTGGGTGTTCTTTCAATAATAATAATAATAAACTCGTTCAGTGTTCTGACGTGCTTATTTGCCAGTTTATTTAATCGAGCATGACCGTGAGATCAGTCCCACACAAGACAGTATGGAAATCCAATCGATCGTCACCACCAGTTGTCTTCTCCGATTTTTTTCCGATGCTATAAAATATGTGTGGTTTCTTTCACAACTGACGGACCATAGAATATGCCGCCAATATTTTGAACTCCATATTGTTATAGCTGTGATGGTAACAAATTTGTTGATACATTAGAGAATATCAATAAATAATTTCCTTCCAGTACTAAGCATACTATAGGAGACAGTTAAGTTCTCTATGACAAATCTTGATTAATTGATTTAAGCGATTTGACGGAATTTGTTAGACTTCTTGTGGTAAAAATGTTTATCGGTTCTGACTATAATTTTGCCTTGCATTTTCGTAAGCCTATACAACGAAGACAGTAGAACAATCTGTTTTCATAATAGGAGGTCTGAATAGCTTTTTGAATCAGTAACTGCTAAGCAAACTAGTTTTATCATATCGAAACTTTCGTTTGCTTTCTAACTTAAAAATTATCCTTGGAAGATGTACTATTTTCATGAAATCGTTGTAAATTATTACCAGTTCTTCTGGCACTGACAGTTTGGAGGTCCACTTTCAAGTATATTTGTCAGTAATGTTTTGGTTCTCAGAAGATTAACGAAATAATTTTAGACTTACAGAGGAATAGTTCATATTCACATACCGTGGCGGGATTCCTTTACAAACGTTGGGAAATAATCTTTTTCGTGATATCTCAAAATATATAACACATTTAAAGAATAAATTGCTAGAAAACAGACAAAGAAAGTATTTGCCTTAGTTTATCGATACGTGCATCCTCTCCAATCATTTAGCTTCTCGGTTGATTTATGGGTGACCGACTATAAGCGCTCAGGTGACATAAGCGCTCCTGGGTCGGCTTCCTGGAAGGACGGTCTATAATCCCCTACCTTCTTGGAAAGACGTTGTCGCCAGAAGAAACGCACAGTGAAGCCCTGATGGCCTCTAAGGTTACGTGAGCACTTGGGATTTATTGGCGGGCGATTAAAGACCAATTTTTCAAGCAACACAAATATCGAAAACTGATTTTAGAGATCGAAAAATTGCCAATCTGCCATGTAAATACGGAATAAATTGTATTTCTTTACTATTTTTAGTTCCGAGTATTCAAAAATATCGACCCATCACCGTTTAGCAGTTAACATTCGAAATGGAACATACTTATGTGTTGTTAAATAGCTAACAGCTAATCATTAGCTGGTAATATTTATTTATTAATGGTTATATATATTGTCCCACTTCCCCGAAACTCTTTTCACTTGCAAAATAAATAATTTATGTTCTATGTTAATTTTTATATTGAACAACATTATACATTTATAACAAAACAATTTGCTGAAATAAATGAAACTTTCTTATCTGGAACATCTTGAAATTTTCGTTTAAGTAACTTTTGACCAGTAAGAAGATATGCCCAGTATAGTTATTTTTAAGTATATTTTTTGAACCTAACTACACAGAGACGATTCATATCTCGACAATGCAATCTGACATCATTTGTTGCGAATAATTAATCGCAAATGTGCGCACTAACATTTTTTGCGACCTATTTTTCTATCGCAGCTACAGAAAATCGCTAGAATGCGTCTAGCCTAAAGAGTTCACGAAGTTATACTTTTTCCAGTAGTAATTCAGTAAATTTCTAATACTTAATAATTCATTTTAATAACTGATTTCCATCACACTTTTTCCAGGCTTTGGACGTAGCACACAATCGTTTAAGGCGTGTTTAAAATCAGCTTGAATTAAGCTTCGTCAGTATTTATTTATTTACATATTTACACTGTCTCTTTATTTACATTATTTTAGTTTTTTGTGTGTTAAGAAAGCAGGTCTAGCCCAGCTTTTGTAAGTATGATATCGCTTTCAAACAAGACCTAATATCACCGTTTTCCTCATACTTTTTTACAGTTTTTTCCAAACATTTATCTAATTTAATATAGGAGCTTTTCCTCTTTTTCCCAGCAAGATTGATCTCCGTTCTCGTGTACATACAAGCGGAATTTTCAGCTTCACTCTTTAAACACATTATCACTTCTTTGATCTTGGGATTTGGTCGCCCGAGAAGATTGTTGATTTTGTTGTTCCAACCTTCCACAACGTTCGTAGTGCGGTGTCGCCTACCGTAACAAGTCCACAGTTTAGGAGGAATTTCTTCATTCTCCAACCATTGTTCAACGAAATAATCAAAAAACTGAGACAATTTCGGATTTTCTGGAGCCTCCGAATATATCTTGAGCCAGCCGTCTAAGATGTCTTCAGTTTTGAGGAATGCTAGCGCAGCACACATCCTTACATGCAGTCTAATTTCTTCATTTTCCCGATACTCACGGGTCAGTCCAATTTCCTGAAATTTCCTCCACAGACATTTCTTCATGTGGAAGTAACAACCATTAATTTGAACGGTTGTAAAAACTTCTCCAAGTTCGGATATTGCACTTCCCTCAAAATCAATGTTAATTTTTCTTGCATTCCATTCTGGAACTATGTGTAAAATATGGCGAAATAAAAGAAAATACGTTGCTTTGTTTTTGTTTGGCAACAGGGCAAACGCTACTGGATACACATTAGTTTCTTCCTTGGAGCTTCCGTAATCAGCGTGGATACTATAAATTTGAGCAAATTGTTTACTACAACTTTTAAATGTACCATACATGAAGAAATCTTTCTGTTTCTTCAGACATTCTCTTCCCTTCTGTCCACAAAGAATTATCATTCGCTCTCCTGAGCTGTCATCTGTCAAAAGGAAACTTGAACCATCCTTCAGGTGAACCATATCATTATCTAAGACTACTTCTTCTCGGCTCTTCTGTTCCTTTCCGTTTCCACGAGCTTTGCTTCTCTGTCGAAATAAGGTTCTCTTGACAGTCACCTGGTGGGGCAATTTGGCTACATATTCGTAGCCTTTACTGTGTAAGTCTCCCAGTTCTTCTGTGCAAATTTTAGAAACGGGCGTGTCTTCATTACGGGCCCTCTTCTTCGCATGATTCATTCTTTTAGCAACGTCCAAGCGAATTGTGTCCGCTGCTTCGCATGAATGTTCAGTTGCACATAAAACTTGCCAATTTTTCGTTTTGAGCGTTCCACGACAACTTTTCGTCCTTTCCTTCTAACACCGCTATACCGTTAGCCCATCTTCTTTACTTTTGTATTTCCGATCCGAATAACCTTCATAATGCACGGCAGGTTTACCCTTATTAGTTTTTAGCACTTCCATGACGACAAACTAGAAATACTTTCACAGTTGAACTGTATAGCACAAGTGGCACTGCTGCCAATAAACTTCACTGTACGAATGACACGAAAGTAATAAGAGACTAAACAGATGAGCTGTGCTAGATATTCATGGAAGAATTTTTCATGGAATTCTCTACTGCAGGAAGGCGAGGGTGGGTGGTTATACCTACCCTCGCCTACCTGCCGTAGAGCTCTTTTGCCACTGAGCGCTTTTGCCATATAACCGATTTATGATGTGACTTTGGCGATCCACACTACAGTCAACACAAGAAGAACGTAACACTTCATGAAAATCACTTATGTATGTGGCTGGACTCGAACCGTCTACTCCAGGAATTAACTGAACGCTAGCCACCACGTTTCCGGGTCGGCAGTGGCATCCGCGACACCTACCGTACCGTGTTTACGGCTGAGAGCTACCAACCAAGACGGCAGCAGAGGGGCAACAGCTCTTAGACACGTGTTGATAGCTTTACGTTTCCTTGTTGCCAGTTTCCTGTGTAGTTTCATAAACAACAGTTACAAAATATGAAAACAAATGTTATTGAATTTATGATCCTCGCTAGTATCAATTTGTAAAATTGTGTAATTTCTGGTTGTATTTTTGGTTACCAGATGACTGGTAAAATTTTACCCCTTAAATCAGTGCAAGTTCTTTACGGTCTACTGTCGGAAGAGCTCACCGTAGTATTAACATCAATATGGGGTGATAAGTTGGCTTACAATAATAATTTCAAGTAGCAAAAAGCGTATAAATCGCGAAGTGAACCAATTATTTCGTACGTGTCCGCTAGCAAACGCAGCAGTTTGTTAGCTACCTTACGTTTTCAGTGCACGTCCTTGAATATTCACATCGAGTTTATTATTATTATTATTGAAAGAACACCCAACCAATGTTTCACCTGTCGTTTGAGTTGTAACAGCAGCACCCACAGAATATTGCTATCACGATAAAGCCGTATTAGTGTTTTTCTTTTTTGCCTGTTTACTAAACACCATTAAAAGCACAAATGTGACAAAGCTATGTGAAATTGTGCCTTCATCAATTGAACCCTCATCATGTTTTGCTTTTGTTTTAAAAGAAGTATTCTGTGCTGTTTAAGCAGCTTTCGATATTAATGGTAGGCGAAAATAAGTTTTTTGACGCTAAAATACTGTCAACTGAAACTGCGTTGACGACATCTAATTTGACGACAGTAATTTAGTAATATGTTTTTCCGCGTGTTTCTAAAATAAGTTTAAATGTAGTAGTAAAAGAACAACATGTCTTAATAGCACACCGCAATATTAACTAACTTAAAAAATCTCACTTAAAACTATCTTTACCCAGAATAGTTATACATCGAAATTATTGATTTTGTCATTAATATCTAATTGTTTTAAGTGAAATATGATCGGTATAAGGTCTTCCTTTCTTTTGATCCTAGCTTTTGTTCAAAATTAACATTTTGTTTGAAAACAGTAACTTCTTATGTTCTTTAGGGGCACCAATTTCTCCTAAATGTTTTAAAAAACCTAAACCAAGTGCATTTAATGTCTGCATAACTCTTCTATTAACGAAATATAATCCATATTTTCGTTTATATAACGAATATGTTAAAATATGTCACGTTTTTTTGTGAGGTGATTGAGTCTCAATTATGGATACTAACGTGAATGTACCACCTACTAGGTATAGTACTGTCTTGGTAGATGTGTATAATTGGTTGAATAAGTCCCAGGAGGAATTGTAGCGATGTGCAATTCAGGTCGTTCGGGTTAATATGAGCATGGAAGTACATGACACCAGAGTATGCAGAGGCAAAGATGTACACAGTGACCACTTTTTACTTATTGGAAAATTAGTTACGCCTAAGAGATAGTGTAAGACAAATTCGGTAGGACGCTGGTTCGAATACCCGTCCGGGCATCCAGATTTGGGTTTTCCTTTTTTTCCCCAAATCACTCCAGGCGAATGCCGGGATGCTTCCTTCAAAAAGGCCATGGCCGAATTCCTTCTGTTCCTTATCCTCAGTCCCATCCCGCCTCTAATGACCTAAGCCGTCGACGAGGCGTAAAGCAATAAGTAATAAGTGTAAGACAAAGCCGACTATAAATAAATCTTATATAAGAGACGTTCAAAGTACACCTGTTAAAGAAAAGTATACTTCTTCTCTATCAAGAAAGACTTGATTGAATTCTAGGAAAGGTTTCACTGCAAAACAATATTGATCAAGAATGGGAAGCAATTAAGAACATCTTTACACCAGCTGCATTAAAGGCCTTAGGAAAACGAGGGAAAAGATATACTAAGTATGGAATGACGATTTTGCAAAGATCATTAAAGATAAGAAAATGTTATATCTGAAACAACTGGTAAACCCTACAGAAGAAACAATAATTGAGTATAAAAGGAGAGCAGCTATAGTTACGAGAGAAATAAGAAAGTTAAAGAAACAAAGCTGGCAGAATTACATAAATGATATAGAACATGATTTTCGTGGTAGGCAGGAAAGAGCTTACAGAGTGCTGAGATATCTGAATAAGACATAAAAAGAAAAATTAGTTTACAATACCAAACCTACGTGAGACTGGCTACGATATTTCACTATCCTTTGGACGGATAAAAATGAAGACCAAACAGGACTGGAGAAATTAACAGACATGTAGGTCCAATAACACTGGAAGAACTAGACGAAGTATTGGTATCACTGAAATAAAAAGACGCTAGGTTTTGATGGCCTGAATGCAGAACTGTATAAGTTCTCATCAAATAATTTTAAAATGCGTTTATTAAGTTTTTTAAACTGTTGCTAGACATGTAGATATGTACAGTACCTAATGTGTGGAATGTAACACTAGTGTATCTTATATTAAAAAAAAGAGATAGGTTGAAAACTGAAAATTATCGAGGCATAAGTCTGTCGTGTACCGTATACAAAATATATGCAAAAATACTGGAAAGGCTGGTAGGTGTAATAGCATAAACTCTTAAGAATGATACACAGAATTGCTTCCGAAAGGGATCGTGTACAGACTACATTTCCACAATGCCCCAACTGGTAGAAAAACATCGAGAATACAATATGCTGACATATATATCATTCATTGATTATGAAAAAGCATTTGATACAGTGAAGATAAAGAGATTGTTACAGATTATATTAGACAAATGTTACCCCCGAATATAGTAAGAGTAATTAGAAGTTTTTATTACAATACATCCATCAAAATCTCACAAGATGGCGATCAGACACAAACAACACGAGGAAAAAGCAAGGTTTGTCATTATAACCTGCGCTTTTTAACATTTATATTGACGAAGCCATTGGGAAATGGTTGAAATATGTGCCTAATCATTTTAATGGCACTGTATTTGATAGAATGCTTTTCGCTGACGACCAGAGACTATAGCTGAGACAGAAGATGACTTACATTGAGGGTTATACTTAATGACGAACATATCAAATGATTAAGATTTGAAAATCTCCTTAGAAAAAACGAAGGTAATGATGGCATTCAAGGGAGACGAACTAATACGGTCTAAGATTTTTATCAATGACAGAACAAATTAACAAATTTGTGTATTTAAGATATGACATAAATTTCCAGAAATAACGATGTCAATACCAAATTTAGAAATTTCAATACCTGTGTCGAGTAGTAAAAATGAATTTTAAGAACACCAGAGACACAATGGCTGTAAAAACATTACTATATTTATGCGAATCGTGGGCATCGACTAAACAATTAATAAAACTATAGAAGCAGCTGAAATCAGATTTCGGAGAGTCATGGCTGGGCGTATTTTGCAATGTAAGAAAAGAAGGGAAGAAATAAGGAAAGAATTGGAAATTTTTATAATTTTTTTTTTTTTTTTTAAATTTCTTTATTGCAATCGTTCAGCCTATTTACGCTTTTCAGATTGGGGTGGAAAACAATCATGAATTGAAAAAAAGGGACATGTATACATTTAACGGCGCGGCACTTTGAGTGAGGTTAACTCAACGAGTCCCTCAATAACATTAAACACAATAGTTTTATAAGAACATTATCGGGTGATGTCTGAATAGAAGTAGTCTAAGCGTGTATCTGGAAGAGAAGATCCTGGGGTAAGCGGCTGATGATTCTTGTAGGTCTGTCGGATCTGGTGCCCAGGGAGTAGTAAGCGGCTCCTGGCACTCTGGGAAGGTGTTGGCAGAAGCGTCGTGATTGCTCCTGGATAAACTGCGTGATGGTAGGCAGTCGGAGTTCGCGGTGCAGCTGGGAGTTGCGGAGGAACCATGGAGCATCGACGGAGATCCGCAAGATTTTGTTTTGGAGCGACTGTATCCTCTTGATTTTGCTGGCGGTGGCACCTCCCCAGACTGGGCAGGCGTAGGTCAGTAGGGGTCGAATTAAAGAGGTAAATAGTAGGATAGTGGTGTTACTTTTGAGTGAAGACTTCCGGTTGATCACAGGATATAATTTAGTGAGCCGGGGGTATGCGAGGTTGAGTTTGGAGTTGATATGGGCGTCCCAAGTGAATCGTCGGTCGAGATGAACTCCCAGGTATTCGACGGTACAGGGTCCAAGGTACAGGTGCGCCGTTGATATCAATCGTAGTTGGTTGAGCCGGGCGTCGGAGAGTGAAGATCATTGTTTCGCATTTAGTTGGGTTCAGTGCGATGCGCCACATGTTCAAACAGTTAGTTATGGCAGTAAGGGCCACTTGAAGGTTGTGAACAGCTGTTTGAATATATTCGTGGGAGGTGAACAGTGCTGTGTCGTCGGCGTACATTGCTATGGCTGAAGTGGTCAGATCGGGGCAATCAGAGATATAAATGTTGAAGAGTGTTGGTCCGAGGACAGAGCCTTGAGGAACACCAGCTAGGACAGGACGGGGAGTGGATGTGACTGAATCAATTTTTACAGAGGAAGTGCGTCGGAGTAGGAAGCTGTGGAGTATTCTGTACAAGTAATCGGGGAGTCCAATGTTGCGCAGTTTATACAACAGTCCTGCATGCCACACTTTGTCGAAAGCTTGAGTAAAATCCAGAAAGGCGGTGGCCGTGTGTTGTTTAGTTTCAAAAGCTTGTGCTATGATTTCAGTGATGCGGAGGAGTTGGTGGGTGATGGAGTGATGTGTTTGGAATCCGAACTGATACATGGGTATGACTGAAGCCTGTCTGAGGAATTTGCATATGTGTTTCTTGATGATTTTTTCGAATATTTTAGATAGAGCCGGAAGTAAACTTATTGGTCGGTAACTGGCTGGTTGGTTGGTGGGTTTCCGGGGTTTGGGGAAAACAATTATTTCCGCGTGTTTCCAGGAGGATGGAAAATAACCAAGGCGGAGTAGTGCGTTGAATATGGAGGCTAGGAAGGCTATAGCTTTATCAGGTAAATTTTTGAGGGCCACGTTGGGAATTTGGTGGTGGCCCGGGGGCTTTTTTGGAAACAAGCGAGTGTAGAAAGAAACGGATCTCTAGGGGTGAGGTAAACGAGATTGACAGGGGAGCGGTGGGGTAAAAATGAGGAAGATTCTCTATTTCAGTTGCTGATTGGTCGTTGTGCGCTGTATTTGGAGTGAAGGATGATTGGAAGTAGTCAGCAAGCAGTTCACATTTTTTCTTCATGGCTGGTTAAGTAGCTGGCTCCTTGTCGGAGCGGGGGTATAGTGATGGGTTCGCGAAGGATCCTTTTAGTCTCCTTCCACAGAGTTCCATCGTGAGGACAGATACTTGAGAGATGGAGCTGATAAGTATGGAAACGGTATGAGTCCAGAGCTTGCTTGACTTAGCGGTTTAGTTGGTTGAGACGAGTACGTTGCCACTGTAGTCGTTGGTTTTGCCATAGCCTTCTCATGCGATGTTTGGCTTGGA